>PVIH01005358.1:0-96551 GCA_004025045.1 Sigmodon hispidus
GCCGTGGCCCTTGGATCCACCACTCCATTTGAACTACTCACGCCGCTCATATTAACTTTTGTTACAAATCTTACAGATGGGGGTGCTTCTGGGTATTTAGGTCCACATTCTATTTTAAGGCTGTATATTCGGTTTTCATAAATTGTTCTTGGAGGCCCAATTATCATCCCTGTCCATCTCGTAAGTGTCATGTCTTCGTGGTCCTCTAGACCCCAGCTAACTGTGCCGTCGCCTACTCCTTTCTGGCCTTCTTCCAGCTCTTCCAACAGTCGGAAATTTCGAGGGACTTTTACTCCCGAGCCTGTGGTGGCTGCCATCTTGCGTCGCTGTCGCTCGAAGGCCAGCCCCTTCTTCCAAAGCCTGTCTTTTATTAACATTCTTTTAATGGGAAATTCTTTTTCACAGAGAATTGGGGAAATCCAATTTAAATACAGCTAAGATTGCCTTTCCCCAATATAGGCTCAGAAAATAATGCATTAAATGATAGAATTAAGAAAAGCTAGCTCCAGAGCAGGGGACATGGCTCAGTGAGCAAATGTAACACAAGTGTGGGGGCCTGAGTTCAAACCTCCAGAACCCCTGTACAAGTGTGGTACATAATGCAGACTTCCGTAATTCCAGTGTGTCTCTGTGAGATGGAGATGGACTCAGGAGCCCATAGGCCAGCTAGTCTGGCATGCACAGTCAGAAAACAACAGAGAGCCTGTCTAAACAAAGTGGAAAGACCAAGCCTTTCACACGTAGGTTCTGTCACTGACACACGGATGTGTGTGTACACAGAGGGTGGGGGCCCAACACTGCCTCCTGGGATGGAAGCATGTGGTCAGAACACTGTCTGCTTCTTGGTGTTGCTTCTGCTAGCTTGTTGTGTTTACACCTTCCTCCCAGCAGCCATCCCCTGACACAGATCACCGAACATCACAGAGCTTCTGAGTGTGGTGTCATGCCCAGCCTGGCTGGGAGTGGAGGTCAGTCTACCCCAAAGACAAGGGAGGAAAGGCTTTACCATACGGGAGGGTGGAGTGCCCCCCCCCACTGGGCAGATATGGACCTCTCTCAGGTGCACAGGTGTTTGGGGGTTTCGATTTACATAAAGGTTTGTGTTGTTTATGTGCCTTAAGGGTTTTTTTTGTTTTGTTTGTTTGTTTGTTTGTTTTTTCCCATAATAAATCTGGATATACCTCCAGGACAGGGTATATAAGTCTTCAGATTTCCTTTCACTATAATTTGGCTGTGGTTTGAGTCTGTCCCCCAAGAGTTCATGTGCTGGGGACCTAACCTTGGTGGCATTGTGGGACCTTTAAGAATGGGGCATCTACACTTAAGGCTTTGCCTTCGGATGGGAGGAGAGTGGGTCTCCTGGGTCTCTGTGTCTGACCTTGAGAGAGCAGTGAGGGTACAGTGAGGAGAGGGTGGGGAGGGGAGGGCAGTGATGGTGCTGGTTGAGGCATTCCTCTCTCATTTGTGGTCCCTGTCCATGTCCCCATGCCATCTACCATTATTAGGTCCCCATTAGCTCCAAACTGAGGCTGGCATCATGCCTTCCAACCTCCACAAATGTGAACTAACAAACCTCCTCTCTATAAATTTACTCTATTTCAGGCCTTTTGTTATAGTAACAGAAATTGACTGATGCAACGCTCTTTGTTTTGTCTAAATTCCCTGGAGGCTAGGCATGTCAGTGTTAAATGGCGAATCAGAAGTGTGGCTCATCAAAGCTCTTAGCCACAGGTATTTTATAGCAACAACAACACCACACTCCTATTATAAGTCAATGATTTTTTTAAGTAAAAGTATTAGAAAGTGCTGTAGCCAATCAAAATATTTGGAGAGCACATGGAGGGGTAGGAGCCATATTTGACTTGGACGCCCATGGAATTTCCCGCTCCTTTTCATCCTAACCTGCCTATAGTAGTTTTATACACTTAGCCCACCCATGATATTTGTAGTATCATCTTACTTTTTATTTTTCTTTTCTTTTATGTTTTTGACCTCTTGAGACAGAGTCTCACCATGTAGCCTGGAATGTCCTGGGGCTCTCTATGTAGATCAGGCTGGCCAGGAACTCATAGGTCTGCTGCCTCCACCTCCTGAGTGTGAGGACTAAAGGTGTGTTCCACCATGCCCACCTCTGAAGCAGTTATTTTACTTTCTAAACAGAGAGTGGGGGTTCAGAAAAAGTTATGGTTCCATTAAGGAGCCTTTTTTTAAATCAAAAGGCTATCAAATCACAATTTTGTTTTCTCAGTTATAAGCAGAGAAAATAAATCAGGGCTGAAACTGATCTTGACATGAGCTTTGTCTGGTATCAGAGCTACTGTGTTATCTATCTGCCATAAGAACCCACTAATGTGGGCTGGAGAGATGGCTCAGTGGTTAAGAGCACTGACTGCTCTTCTAGAGAACCCGGGTTCAATTCCCAGTACCCACATGGCAGCTAACAACTGTCTCTAACTTCAAGATCTGGCACCCTCACAGACATGCAAGCAAAACACCAATGCACATAATATAATAACAATATTAAAAAAAAAAAAAAAAGAATCCACTGATGTTACATCCTGGGAATAAATGCAGCCAGAGAGATTACATTCCAAATACAGGATGAGACCCGGAGTTACTGCTTACATCAAGCCACGGCCCCCCAAACCATACTTCAAATCCTTTCATTTTATAAAGGAGCTATGTTAGCAAAGAAACATCAGTTTCTATTTAGCCTCTTGCCACAATTTTAGATTTTTATAACTGTCATTCATTCTCTGAAATGACACTGATTCTCCCAGAAGTCCCAGCCACACTCATCCGGCTGAGTGTCAGTTCTTATGAAGATATGAAGGTGAACCAGGTGCCAGAACCATCCCTGTCTGGAGAGGAACTGGTTCCAAAGGAGAGTTGTTCAGGAATGTGATTTTTAAAAATCTAGCTTAATTGTTTTGACGGGCTGAGAGGAGAGGAATAGAACACAGACCAGTTTAAAATTGGTTTAGCAAGTCTGCAGAGTCAGGCTGCAATCAGATCGCCCACTTGTTGGTCCCAGCTTTCTCTGGGCTGTGAAATGGCTCATAGGATAAAATGAGGGAAGATAAGGTTGACCCTAGAGAGTGAGGAGAAGCCCAGGTTAGGGCCAAGCTCAAACCCTGTTGCCAGGCTTGTCTGCAACAATTACCGTATTATGTGCCAAACACAAGTTAAAACTTCAATGTTGAGAGATGTGTTAAGTAAAAAAACAGAAATAATTACTTCAGACAAAGCTCATCTAAAAAAAAATTCTTATGTTTTTTTCAGAAAAGGGGTATATTGGAGGATGTTGTGTTCAGGGTTTGGGAGCATCCCGAAATGCAGTCAGGAGAGGCAAGAGTGGGTCATGTCATGTGATGTGGTCTTTTAAATGCCCTTGCAGGCTGGCACTATTATGCCAAAGCATGTTTCATCAAAGGAGTAATAACATAGCTTTCAGTTGTCTGAGTACCGGCTCTGTCCACTAAACTCTTGGCTCTTTAAGAGAGGCAAGCAGGCGTTTGGATACAGCTGCTTCCCTAAGTAGCTAGGCTTGGCGGCTAAGAGTGAAGGGTCTGTCTCAGGCATCAGTCTGATTCATCTGCAGCTCTGGCTGTTTTTAAAGTCCACCTGAAGTAGCCCGAGAGTGAACAGAAGCTTGAGATTGCTTCCTCTGAGACGTGGGTGTCACGTTCACCTCTGTCATTGGCACAGTGCCATAGAAGCACAAGCTACAGAGAGCAGTTCACCGGTGGCTCCCCTTGCTCCCGCCACTGTGTGCTCAGGCAGATGAGTCAACGGCAGAACAGCAACACACGGATCCAGTAAAATGATCATCCACACGACCATTTTGACTCTCTGTTGGCATTAATGCTTCCACTGTGCCTGGAGCTCTGCTGTGAGCCTTGAAATGCTGCAACGCTGGTGTCAGCCACCGCTTTCCTGATGATGTCATTAAGTGATTGGCGTGAGCTGGGTCCTGTACCTAGTAGGTTGTCGGCTAACCAGTGTGGTAGTTTGAATGTAATTGGTCCCCATAGGCTCACTCATAGGGAATGGCACTGTTAGGAGGTGTGGCCTTGTTGGAGGAAGTGTGTTACCATGGGAGTGGGCTTTGGGGACTCCTACACTCAAGCCATGCCTAGTTCAGTTCATTTCCTGCTGCCTTCAGATCAAGATGTAGAACTCTTAGCTCCTTGTCCAGCACCATGCCTTGCTGTACATTGCCATGTCCCACCATGGTAATGGACTAAATCTCTGAAACTGTAAGCCATCCCAACTAAATGTTTTTCTTTATAAGAGTTGCTGTAGTCATGGTGTCTCTTCACAGCAATAAAACCATAACTAAGACAATCAGCATATAAGCAAAGCACTCAGACACATCAAATAAAAATATTTTTTTTTTCATAAAGGAGAAAAAAAAAAGATGTTTTTGCTTTAGGAGAATGTCAGGGTATAGACATAGGGTTTTGCATTTAGAGCTTACAGTGAAGGTTCAAAAGCCAGTGCATCGAAAACCTTCCTATGGCAAGCACAGTGGTGTGGGCCTCTAAGCCTTATATTTGGGACGCAGATACATAAGACTGCAAGTTTGAGCCTTACTTGGGCTAGATAGTGAGTTCAAGACCAGCCTAGGTTATAAAGCAAGACCTTGTCAAAACAAGAGATAGCACATGCTTGGGTCCCAGCACTCTGGGAGGCAAAGGTCTGCAGAACTATGTGCATTCAAAGCCAGCCAGGACTACACAGTGAGACCCTGTCCAAAAGACAAACAGACAGCTCTGCAGCTGAGTGATAGAGCACCTGTGTAGCCTGAGCAAGGCCCCTACACTGGAAACAGAAAAACAAGCAAGCTCCCCTTGGTTCTGCGGCCCTCTGTATTCCATGCGTGCGGTGCTTCCCTGACTGCTCTTGGTGAATTGCACCACTACTACCATTGCTGCGTCTAATCACAGCCTCTAAAACAGCAGAGCACAGACCTGCAAAGCCAGACCCTTAGAAATTTAGAAGAAAGTGGGGGGGGGTGTTGTTGTTGTTGGTTTTTTTTCAACCAGTTGGTTGAGTCTGTGCTGTAAGTAGGGTCCAGAATGCTCATTGTTCACAATTCCCACCTTAATGTAGATGGTCAATAAACACTCTGTGGTTTCTTTCTTTTTTCTTTCTTTAAATGATGGATGGTATTCCCCATTCTAATATGCTTAAGTAATTCTCAGCTAGTAAAAGGAAAAAGTAATTGCAGTCTCAGGTAGCCTAGAATCCTTGCCTTGTAAATGGACATTTTATTGCTGTCCTCCGGAAAACATGAGGGAGAGGTAGGTCACTCTGTGACAACCTTTGACATGGTGGGAACTTCTGGAGTGGGCAGTGCTCGCCTCTGTGTTGATGTCTTGCAAGTACGGTTTCCTGGGAAGCAAACAGTCCCTGCCCAGCACATGTTCACAGTGGCATGGGCTCTGGCTGCCACCAGCAGGCTGCTCAGCACAGTCCGAGGCTCTCAAGGGGAGAGTGTTCTTTCTTTCTTTTTTTTTTTTTTTTTAAAGATTTATTTATTTATTATGCATACAGTTTTACAGAAGAGGGCACCAGACCTCATCATAGATGGTTGTGAGCCACCATGTGGTTTTGCTGGGAATTGAACTCAGGACCTCTGGTAGAACAGTCAGTGCTCTTAACCTCTGAGCCATCTCTCCAGCCCCCGAGAGTGTTCTTTCTTATCTGTGTCCATCACACAATAATTCTGTTTTGCTCCCGGCTAATTTGTGAGAATTTGAATCGTGGTTGTGGGCTTGGGAAGGGCCACTTGGGAAGAAGCAGATTGACTTATATATTTTTATACTGTAAAGAGTGTGTGTGTGTGTGTTACTATGTATAAGAAAGTGCATATTCAGGAAAGTAAGGAAGACCAAAATCAGTGTCAAATACTATCCATCCAGATGCAGGACCATCTGGAATGACACCCAGACACTAACTGAGGTGCAGGCTCTCAGCATTTGTTTGGGTTCACCCCATCATCCCCACATCTATACTCATTAGCATAGTAAGTACTCAAACATAACTTTGTACCTCAGTTTCTCATTTTCACCCTTCTCTATTGGTGTGTTCTCTTCTCCTGTCATCCCAGCTAGTGCTCTGTCTCCACTGTGGCTTCCATGTGTCACAGCCTCCCTCCCTTGTCATTTCGGCCTGTCCACCTTTCCTTTCTCAGGCCATGAGAGTGTGCTGATAGTCTCTTATTCACAGACACTCTGCTTGGGTGAGTCTCGTAGGTAGCAGCCAGGCCTCTGTGGTTGCCTTTGGGTCAGAGGCCAAGCTTCAGTCTAGTTTTCTGTATCAGCTCCACAAGGTCACAGGGTGGAAGGTGTGGTCTTGCTCAGGAGAAGAGTAACTATGGCAATACTTTAAATGCTATTCCCATAGCATTTCCTTCAAGTTCAGTTGGTATTTGGTTACATTCGAGACCAGATTCTAAGATAGGAGAGAATGCCATGTCAGCCTAGTTCAATTCCTAGAACTTGGCACAGAGCTGGGTACACAGTAAGCACTGGAAAAATACTGGCTGGACCAGGACTGGTGAGGGAGGAAACTCTATGATCGTAGATATATCAGGGACCAGCGGGAAAGGTGAAAGAGTAAGGGAAATGCACTTGAGCAACTTTTTATGGAAGAAATGAATCAATGCCTAAGTGGCAAGTCATTCATCAGAAGAGCCCAGACCAGAAAGCCTCCCTCCATCCCACTCTGTTTTACGGTGTGTTGAGAAGCAATGATTCTGATATTGTAGAAGTTCTGATCACTCAGTCTTGCCCATGTGGCTGGAGAGATTCTAGGCTTTCTCCGTTCACTGGGGACTTTTACTACCTGGAAAGTGATTGCAGCTCTCCTTCAGGAGAGGGACCCCAGGAACACTGTCAGGTCGGGATGAGGAATTGCTGGGGGGGCTGACTGATATATGTGACACAGTTGACTCTGAGGACATTCTGCTGACATTACAAAGGTGCATTTTATGGCATCTTGGTTTCTGCCTCTTTGGATAATTATGTCAACACTCAATGACATCTCCAGCGACAGATTCGCTTCTCTGTCCCAGAGCTCCGAGACTCAATAGATGAACTAAAGTTATGAGAGATCTTTGCTTGGTCCTAAGCAGAAGGCTTAGGATGCTCAGTTCATCCTGGCTTCCCATTGGCCCGACCTCCCCTCATTGATGGATACCGTTGCTCCCTCTGGAGGAGCCCAATGCACACCCTTGGCTTGAAATATCACTATAAACCAACAAAGCCATTGTTTCAAGTTGTGCTTAATATATTATTACAAGTGCGATCATGAAATTCATAAACTAGTGTTTGTTGTCCTGAGTTCAGTTCTACTTAGGGGAGGACGTTGGTGGGGGCTGGGCAAAGTCTCACTAAGTTGTTCAATGTTGCTGGGATGGCAGGCCTAGCTACTAGAAAACATCCTGATCTGTAACAACTTCAAGCCTGCTGCTGAACAGTATATGAATTTAGGGGCTTTTCTAAGGAAGTGATCCGTTGTTATCCATAGAAAGACCTATGGGATTCACAGTTGAATTTCTGGTAATATTGCCCTCCTCGCCTATTAACCCACTTTTGATTTTTTTTTCTTTTCTGGTTATGTAGGGGAGACGGGTATTGGCAAATCCACGTTGATGGACACTTTATTCAACACCAAGTTTGAAAGTGACCCAGCTACTCACAACGAGCCAGGTGTCCGGTTAAAAGCCAGAAGTTACGAACTTCAGGAAAGTAACGTACGGCTGAAGCTAACTATCGTTGACACGGTGGGATTTGGAGACCAGATTAATAAAGATGACAGGTATGTCTTATAACTTTTGCAGCTTTAGAAATGGGTCAGGAGAGAGGTGGTTCAAGAAGCTCCATCCCAGGTACATTCAAAGGTCCAGCAGACATTGGGTGCAGAATTACCAGACAGTGTCTGAATAACAGGAGGGTGGGTTGAACGTAGTGAGGAATTTAAATCAATTGGATGAGTTAAAATCTCCTCTGTGCAGAGAGAATTATATAATTAGGTAATTTATGCTACAAAATCCTTTGTATGTATGGGAAAATAACTCTTAATTTTAAAATAAAATGTTTTAAAAGCATTTTGGCATGGTGGTTTGTGCAGGTACAGGTTGCTCGTTACCCGTGGAGTCTTGTGTAGTCATAAAATCTGGCCCTGATTCATCACAGAAGCTTGAAGCTATATTGTAAATGCAATATACAATATACATAGAGAAAAACCCACTGCAGTTTTTCTGCAGTGGGTTTTTCTCTATGAAACACTAGCCCTTTCGTAAAGACACATGTATTTTCACTGTGAGTGGCTCTTTGCCTGTCCTTGAGGGAAGCTGTTAATTCTTACAACTCGCCAGTATGGAATGTGTATGTCAGCTGTCCTCCTGGGGTCCCACTCTGGCTCCTCTCAAGGTCAGTGAACCGGTTCTTCAATCTTAACTTCAGAAGTCTTGACTGTTTAAAATATTCCACTTGGTCTCAAACTGTTATCTGAACCTCTGGTTCATATAACCCCCTGCTTTAGCTTCCTTATAGTCTAAGGAAGTGGGTTTCCTTGTGGTTTGGCCAAACCAGGGAGAGAAAACCTCATTTCTACCACCATGTTATGGCAGCCTTATAATTTATAGAAAGCCATGAGGCCAAGGCCAGAACATGTAGATTTCATGGTCCTTTGGGGGGGGGGGGCTGATGTGGGTCCTCGGCTCCAGGATGCCTCCCTTGTCTCCTCCTCAGGAACAGACTGCCCACCTTCTCAGTGTGGAGACCCACTTGACTTTCAGGATTCTGCTCACACAAAGAGAAGATTTTACCATCTGAGGCCCAAAGAAGATTCTAGACACATTTTTGGATAGTGACAGCATTATAGGGCCATCTTACTCCTTCTAATGATCAATAGTTACAGGATGCTTTGCTTATATACTGTGTCCATGACAAAGTTTTAAAAAATCCTTTCCTCAAAATGGTTTGTGTGTTTCTATGGGTGTATTCTGTAAAGAGGATTTGGAAACCTTTCTAATGTAGGAATGTGTGTCAGCTAGATACATTGTAACAGTACCCTGTAGAATAAGTACTGCAGATAGATCATGACAGAAATATGTAATTCATTCTCTAGCTGAGCAATGTGGTTCATTTTATCTGCAGAGTACTGTAAACATTCTACCGTAGACGTTGTCCTGTGATAACACAGGCAACTGTTACTTTCTGAAAAGAGCTTCCTGTGCATATGATCAAAGTAGGGCCATCTGTACACCTGGGGTAAGAACAGCCATGCCTGACCTTCCCCTGACTTCCAGTGGGACATGATGGGGAGGTTGTGTCTGAAGGCCATTTTAATGCGAAGTGGAACACATGAGATGGAAACCCTGGAACCAGGAGAAGAACACAGGTGCATTGTGGGAGCTGGAGACAGAGCCAGGGGTTTCTGTTCAGGATTTTGCAGAGAAAAGCCTGTCTCTCTGCTCTCTGTGGGATAGATTTCTTCCTGAAGTTAGGGAATTTCATGTTTATGCATTCCCTGGCTGGATTCTTGTCCGGCCTCCCATAGCACTGAGCAGCCTCCATCTAACATCTTACTGCAGAAGCCCCAGTCATTGCCTCAACACTGCCACTGGCTTTTCTTTTGCCTCACCCGCAGCTGAGACTTCCCCTCAGGCTGGTGGGTTCTCACTGGCCAGCAGCAAGGTGCAAAAGAGCTAAGCTAGCGTGGTGCAGATCCTCAAATCTGCATCTGGAGCCCTCGTTAAGAAATTATCTGACTCATTTGGGTCAAATAATAGTTTCCAAGGAGACTCAGAAGAGAGGAAGTGTGATATTAACCTAACCTAGATACCAAATATTTCTTTTCTCTTTAACTTCTTGATGACTCTTGCATAACTTTTTGAATGGCTTTCAGTGTTCTAGACCTGTGCCTTGAAAGGCATTGTTGACAACTGTCTGTAAACCTAAATGACTCACCTGAAAATAATTGCTGGACAGTCTCTGTTTCTATCAGAATATTGGAAGTGAGATATGTATTTTTGTATCATTGTGTAGTCGTATGGAAAGAGATGTGCTTTTTCTCAAAGCCATGTTTATTCTTTTTCTATTGGCAAGCTTTTCTGTCAAAGATTCAAGACATCAAGAACATCCTAGTGTGTTTATAGACTTGGACGTTTTGGCGTTCTTGAAAAGTTATCTGCCTCTGACCTCCTGCTAGCTAGAAGGAGACAGGAAGAGGGGCCTGGGAGAATTTCCTGTTATGTTTAGGTCTTGTTAAAGAGCTTCCTTGCGCTGACTGTCTGTACTCATGGATGGCGAAGGGGGTCTGGAGAGGCTAGAATCAGTGAAGTCTTGCTTCCTAACTGGAACCAGAATAGTTACCCCACCTTTGGGAGGTACCATGAACTATAAGGTAGCCTGCCTGGAGAGTGTGGACAATGCAGTCCACTGAGAATCCCCATCTCTACCACAGTGAAGGGCAGTTTGACCTTTCAATTCCAAGTTTCTATTCAGCTTCCGGGCATAGGAGTCCAGAGGTAAGGAGAAAGGTCTTTGGTTAACAGATAGCAAGAGAGGAGGGAACCGTGCTAACACTTTATTCCTAGAAAATGTCATCGAGTCAGTGTCCAAATAATACCATTGACTACTTGGAAGAATGGTCATAGAAAAACAATCACATAAAATAGCTTCTCCCTGTAATTTTAGGGCAAACACATCTCATTTCACTGTGTTTTTTTTTTTTTTAAAGTGGCTAGAAGTATATGAATAAAATGAGTGGTGGTAAGGAGTAGCCCCTTAGAAGGAGACTGTGTTCTAGTGTAACAACGTCTTTGTCCCCGCCTCCTCCCCACACTTGACAGGACCGCAGGCCAGAGAAGTCTGAATTGGTCTCACAGAACACAGACAGCTGTCCTCTCTATAGCAGTGGAACCGAACAAAAAGTCCTCAGGTTTAAGCTTTAGCCTTTTGTGAATACGGATAACAAGAGGTGAAAGGGGGGGAAGATACAGTAGGACGCTTGTTTCAAGGATGACCACTACCCGGCCTGTTTCCCCAGAGGAAACTCTTCATTGTTTCATTCCCACAATGAAACTTTAGCCTGAGGAAGTTGTCTTCTGAGTCCGTAGCTTTTGTTTGTTTATAATGGGTAATTTCCTCTCTCCTTTTCTCCTTTTACATTCTTTTTCCCCTCCTCTTTGCTTTAAAAAAACAAACAACTCATACCATGTTCTTTTTACTGATTGGACATTTTGCTAGTGATGTTGGTAGGGGATAATTATCTCTTTTATGAACTAGGCTCTCGCTCCCGTATGCTAGATGGAGGAGACGTCATTCCTGGCTGTGAGGGGGAGGGGCTGTACACGGTGAACTCCAGGTTTCTGGCACCCACAGGTTGAAAATGACAAGTGAGGACATAGAAGAGCAATTGGAAACATTCAATAAGCAGTTGAGGTCGTGGGTCTGAGCTCAGAGGAAAGACTGGGTGGGGCTGGAGGAAGAGAGCCGTGACTTGTCATCACAGAGATGGTCAGAATCAATGTGGTTTTCCAGGGAGACCACAGAGGAAGAGGGTGAAGGGGCTGGCTGGAGCTTGGTTGAAGCTGCAAAGGAGGCTTAGGAGACAATGAAGACGAAGGACTCAAAAACCCAGCTGAGAGCAGTCTCCGCCATGCCCCACCCCACCCGCCTCAATCACCCCACTGTGGAGGTGCATCATCGAGACAAGAGTCTGGAAGGGAAATGAGCAGAAACAAGCTTGGACTGCTCCTGAGATAAGGCAGGACATTGGGAGGTCTTTTCCTCGCTTTGGGATAAGCGGTCAGTGAGGAGAGCAACCTGCCCATGTTAGGACAACCTGGGGCTCAGCCCGCCAGACATGATAGGTCAGCCTCTTGGCCTGTTCACTTCCCCACAGGCTGGGGTTCAGTACTAGGGAAGAGGGTACCGAAAAGGGGGTGGAGTTCTTGGCTCCGCGTCCCTCTTGGATTTCCTGCAGTCTGTGTTTATGATATTGTGAAATGCACATCCTTTACATCCACTAGTTTATTCCCTTGTTACTATAACTATGATAAAAAGTATTTCTATTTGTCCTGCCTGTTTAAAGCACAGGCTCTCTTGTAGCTCAGGCTTGTCTGGAACTTGTCTAGCTGACACTGGCCTTGAACTCTTGCTCTCTCTTCATTAAGAGTGTGTTCCAGGATCTACTCAGGTATTACTTTAGTGCCTGGCTTATTTATGGGGAGATTTAGTGACCTGTCCAGGGCCACCAAGCTGGTAACAATGATGCTTAAGGCTTTGGAGCTCATGCACTTTGGCCTGAATCCTTGATTCTCTTACACAGCTATCTGAAAGTAACAAACATAGGTATTGTTATGTAATTTGTGCCTATATTTTAAAATTGAGAAACAAAAGAGGATCTTATCACTATCCTGTACATTAGAGTTTTGCAATCTAATTGTAATTGCTAAGACACATTCTACTGTCTTTTAAGCCTGTAGACCCTGCTTACATCTCACCAGTGGATTATGATCAGAAGGAAAGCAGGGTCCATTATTTAGTAGCCGGGTGTAGGAGTGATGCATGTGGTCCTGGCACTTGGGAAACTGAGGCAAGAATGCCAGAGTTTGAGCAGAGGCTAGCCTGGGCAACATAGTAAGTTCAAGGCTAGCTCCTTATTAAGACTCGGAACAAAGGGCTGTGGCGATGGCTCATTCAGTAGTGAGCTTGAGGGCCTGAGTTTACCTCCTAAAATACATAGCAGAAAAGCCTGGTGTGGGTCTGTGAGCTTTCTAGTTCGGAAAGGACGGACTGGGGGATTCCAGTCCGCAGCGGCCAGCTAACTCAGCCCGCTTGGCAAGTCCCTAACCAGTAAGAGACCCTGTCTCAAAAGAGAAAGGGACTGGTTCTTGAGGAGCAGTGCCTGAAGGTGACTCTTCTAGCCTCCATATGTGTGCAAGCCCCCACTTCTAAATAAAACAAAAGCTGTTTGCTGATTCTTTTTAGCCTTGATCATGAAGCTGTTCTCTGCCACTCTCCTTAGGTAGGACGTCGTCCACTGTTAACCCTATTTGTTGTAAGGTTTTGTAGCACCCTGTCAGGGCTTTCATTTTAATTTATGAGTCTGGAATCTGGATGTTGAAAGACTTATTTTCTTACTGCTGAATTGTTCTTACAAACTTACAACAGAAAGTAAGTTTGGGAAGAAGTGATGCCTTGCATTCCCAGTGGATCTAAAATGAAGTCCCTCAGATTGGTTCCCTGGGAGACTGAAAGGGTTAATGGGCTTCCTTGCAATAATCAACATATTACTTACTTCCTGAAGAATGTGTTCCTGATACACTGTTGATGATTTTTATGGCCAGTTAACAGAATCATACATAGTTATTCAAACAGAGTTAAGTGTGGCTTGGGACAGAAGAGCAGGGCACGGAGTTTATGGTTAGAGGACATTTCTTATATTGGGGAAGAATCTTAAATCACAGTTGCCCAGGCTCTTCAATGTCTTGATCAACTTATGGAAATGCAGAGGGCTCAGCCTGCTTGCCTCGGGAGATGTACAGAGAACCGGAGAAAAGCTGGGTTCAGTGATGTCCGTTCTGAATTCACAAGCTGGTTTCATTGCCTGCTCCAATGCCATCCAGGCATTAGAAGCTGTCAGAGTCACCTAACTGAGATGGGTTGTCTTAGAGGTTCTAGATAAAGGACATTGTGAGTGGAGGCCTGAGGCACTGAGGGCTGACGTCCGGGGACCGTACAAATGGCTGTGTGCTGCTGCAGCATAGAAAGGGAAGATAGGAAGTCAGAACATGGGGTCCTAGCTCTTAGGGCAGTGGGAGTGTTTGCAGAAAGACCGTTTACACCAACCTGCAAGAGCTTTGAGACTAAAACACTAAATTAAAAATGTGTTTTTAAAAAATGTGCTTCTGCATTCTAGCTATAAGCCTATAGTGGAGTATATCGACGCCCAGTTTGAGGCGTACTTGCAAGAGGAACTGAAAATTAAACGTTCTCTCTTCAACTACCACGACACAAGGATCCACGCCTGCCTTTACTTCATCGCCCCGACGGGACACTCACTCAAGTCTCTGGACCTGGTCACCATGAAGAAGCTAGACAGCAAGGTACTGGATGTGGCTTCATCCGTTCTGTCACTTTTTCTCAGGGGCCCCAGGTTATTCTGGGATGCATGTAGCTGGGTTTGGTTAGCGATTTCTTTTTTTCTGGATTACAGTGATTGAGTTTGGCTGAATGAGATAAGTGCCTGAAAACGTCTTCTGAGTATTAGTCCAGACAAAACAAGTCAATGAAACTGCACTCACTTAGTTCTTAAATTGGGACTGGAATATAAGCCTGACATTTATTTCCTTTCTTGAGGTCTATAAAGTGCTGGTTTTAATTTGAATTTAGAATGGTATCAAATTTTAACATTTTGCCTGCTTGAGAACACTCAGCCTTTTAGATTTTAAAACTATACTCGTCACAACAGAAAATAAAGTGTACATTTCATTTTTGGCCCTGGGTCGGCCATGTGTGTAGCATGTTTTTACAACTCCTGAAGGAAGGGGGCTGTACAGTGTGATGGAATCTGATGTCCAATTTGAAATAAACAGAAAACAGTATGTTCTGAGAAATGGTTGATACAAAGGGCATTAAGAACAACCACAAATTACCCCATGGTACCTTCTCCTAGGCTCTTACTGGATGATCAAACCCTATGGATGTGTTATTGGGTGTACCCCTCCTCCCCCCCCCAAAAAAAAACACTGTTTAAAAGATCTTCTCAGCCAGGAACTAAAACAGAGAGAGAGAGACAGACTATCCAGCAAACAGCCTGTCACCAGGCCCCTTTCTGTACAGCCAGGCTCCTTGGGCTTCCAGTGTGGTGCTTTACAAGAAGATAATCTGCTGGCCTTAAGGCATTATTATTGTTATTGTTATTATTATTACTACTGCTACTGTTGCTATCACCACCACCAGGGGACTTTGCAAGGATAATATTCTTCCTCACCCTGTTCAATTCTCTGAACTTTGGTTCCTGGGAGTTTTGCCTTGCCACCGGCCTGGTGGTGACAGACCCTATGTGGGTCCCCTTTTTTAGTGTCCTTGGAAACAGGCAGCTCCTTCTGCCCTCCGAAGCATCCATTTTTTAGAGACATTCTGAAGAAAGGAGAGGGGCGTGGCTTTCTGAGAGTTGAAAGGGGGGGGGAAGGACCTAGAGGCCAAACAGACCCAAACTATACAATCCAAAGAGTCCAACTGCACAGCAGATTAAGCTTTCAGTCAACTCAGTTATGATATTGTTGGAGAGCTAGGCGGCATCTTTCAATGCTATTTAGATCATTTTACAAAATTGTAAGTGATTCTGCTCCTCGTGATGGGTCTCTCTCTCTCCTGGTCAGTTTGGCCAAGAAATCGTGACTAGATGTTGTTTTTTCCATGTTGATAGTATCTCAGTCTATAGCCTCTAGTTGATAGTGTGTACATCCAGGTTCTGATCAAGCCCTTCTGCTATCAGGGATGTTCTCTGACTTGGAGGAAGCCAAGCCCATGGAGTTTGCTTGGGAGGAAAGACAGCATGAAGACAAACTCACTTCTTGCTCTGGTTTACCTGCAGTTTCTGATTTGGCCTTGGAGAAGAAAAGCAAAAAAGACCAGGAGCTCCTGAGCAGGGCAGAGAGTCATCTAGATGCAGATGTCCACAGCATTCACTAAAACCCCTGTGCCCACGAGGACAAGGGAGAAAGTTCATCTTAAACCACAAACTTAAAAAAAAGTAATTTCTGTCATCCCAGTGCTCAGGAGAATCGAGTCCCAACCAGCCTGAGCACAGAGTGGGTTTGCAGCCAGCTGCATGAGCACTTCTCTTGAAAAGACAAGCAAACTGTGTCCTTTGGACAGGGTTGGGAGAGTAAGAAATAGCATCCTACCTTGGGGCTTTACACCTGCATTCCCAGGGGTCCTGGGCTCTTACCCTGGGTCAACTGCCATTAATGTCAAACTGTGAATGTTCCCCTCTTTAGATAGCTGAGACTCTGAAAGTGACCCTTGTTGTTTTTGAGCCAGGGTCCCATGTAGCCCATGCCAGACCTCAGACTTACTGTGTAGCTAGCTGAGAATAGCCTTGAACACTTCATCCTCTTGACTCTGCCTCCTTAGTGTTAGAACTATATGTGTACGCCACCATGCTCAAGGTGAGCCTTGCTTTTGGTACTGGACTGTTTATATGAGATGAAAAGGTTGTTTGATTAAAAATGATTTTCAAAAAAATTAACTTTGAGTTTGGAAATCTAAAAAACAAATAATTAAAAATATTATTATTGAGCTGGAGAGATGGCTCAGTGGTTAAGAGCACTGACTGTTCTTCCAGAGGACCTGAGTTCAATTCCCAGCATCCACATGGCAGCTAACAGCTGTCTGTAATTCAAGATCTGACACACTTGCACAGTTATAGAATAAATAAGTAAATATTTTTAAAAAATTATTGTTAATTATTATTTTATTTTACTATTTACTTTGGTTTAATATTTGAATCCCCCAGAAATTTTCAGGCTGTCAAAAGAAAGGAAAGGGGGTCCTGCATTATAATAGAGTGCTGCATGGGCATGCAAAAATCAAGCCCCTCAAAGGAGTGGCTGTTTATTCAGAGTGGACTGATTTCCTTGTTATGCTGTTTGTCATAGAGTAAAAACACTTCCTTTTACTCTGTAAAGTGAGAGGCGGTGCAGGAGAGGAAATTACAAGTCCCGTGTGGGATGCGAGGAAGACGTCATTCAGAGGGTGAGCTGAGATGATTCTGTGTCTGAATCTCACATCTGAAGGAAGCCTGCTCATCAGCATCACCTGCATCTTAAAGTGGTCCCCTGCAGCTTTTGTGACGTTTGCGTCTTTCCCAGTGTCTAGTTTTCTGTCTTGCATCGGGATTGTGTGAACATGGCGTGCTTGCTTTGCAGGTGAACATCATTCCAATAATTGCCAAAGCTGACACCATCGCCAAGAACGAACTGCACAAATTCAAGAGTAAGATCATGAGTGAACTAGTCAGCAACGGAGTCCAGATATATCAGTTCCCCACGGATGAGGAAACAGTGGCCGAGATTAATGCCACGATGAGCGTAAGTCATCAGTCAGATGGGGACAGGAGGGAGACCTTCCAGAAAGCTTGTGTGGTGGCAGCATTGCAAAGGGGCTGGAAAAGCCTGCACTGAGGTCTTCAGTGAGACCCTAGTTCTGCTGTTGCTTTGAGTCATTTAACTAGCCAGTGCCTCAGTTTCCCCAAATGTCAAGTAGGGAAGATAGGCAGGATTATTTCAGCTTTCTGCCCACTCTGATTTCTATGGGGCATCTTCTAGGAATGTGACACAAGTCCAGGACCTTATATGAAGCAGGTCAGAGGAAGGATCCCTTACTCTGCATTGGCAGAGATATGGCTGCCTCCCTCTCCTCTGAGCTACTTTCCTGAGTCTGTAGATAAACCGGAAGGTGAGAGGGTACTGATGCTGTCCACAGCAGAGAGGTAGCTAGCAGGAGATAAATGAGCTGACTCAGGCCTTTCGTTGTTTTTACGACCAGGTCTCATGTAGCCAAGGCTGGCTTTACAGTCTTGGTGCTCCTGCCTCAGCCTCTAGAATGCTAGGGTTATCGGCATAAATCACCATGACTGCATGGATCAGTTTTGTTTGTGTTTTCCCCTCCGACCATAATTTATCTGCCTGTTTTGGGGAGTTATAAATAGTTTTTCTTTTAGAATTAATTTTTAGTGTATGAAAATAATGGCTTTCAAGAGTATATGTTGTTGTACTTTGCTCATACTAAGCCTTCCTTGTGGAAAGCTGAGGAATTCCTGACTGAGTAAGGAGAGACATGGAGGGTGACATTAAAGACCCAATGCCTCAGATGCATAGGAGTGCCGCTGCTGTTGCTATCTCCCCCACCCCCACCTGACCGTGAGGCTCAGAAGGATGGCAAAGGCTTCCTCTAGTCTGAGTGTGAATGTTCACAGTGTGTACAAGTGTAGTGTACAAGTCTATACTAACGATTGACTGGGGTGTGCAAACACTAGCAACGGCAGCTTCTTCCTGAGGTTCACTGCTCACTACAGAGACCTCCTACTAAGACCGTCCAACCCCTCCCCTGTGCTGTAGGGATCAACCGGATCAGCTTCCAGCATAGCACAGTAGTCGGTGTGGCTCCGTCAGCGTGCACAGTCTACCTGACCCCAGCTTTTCTGTGTGTGTGTCTGTGTGTCTGTTCATTTGTCATTCTTACATTAGGACAAGATGCCAAGCCATGTTGAACCCCGTACCACTCTGCAGCTTTCTTCCTTCCCACAATGTCTCTTCCGCTTTCATGTCACATACATGCACTTATGTGTACACAGACACACATACACACACATTTATATCCAGGGTCACGTATATGCATGTGTGTACACACACACACACACACACACACACACACACACACATTTATCTCCAGGGTCACGTATATGCATGTGTGTACACACACACACACACACACATACACACACACACACATACACACACATTTATATCCAGGGTCACGTATATGCATGTGTGTACACATATACACACACACACACACACATACACACACATTTATATCCAGGGTACGTATATGCATGTGTGTACACACACACACACACACACACATACACACACATTTATATCCAGGGTCACGTATATGCATGTGTGTACACACACACACATTTATTTATTTTTATCTTATTTTTTTAAAATATTTATTTTATTTTTTAATGTGAATTGGTGTTTTGCCTATATGTGTAACTGTGTAAAGGTGTCAGATCTTGGAATTACAGACAGTTGTTAGCTGCCATGTGGATGCTGGGAATTGAACTCAGGTCCTTCAGAAGAACAGTCAGTGCTCTTAACCGCTGAGCCATCTCTCCAGCCCCCCTCCCCTACACACACACACTTATATTTAGGGTCTCATACAAGAGGAAACATGAGATACTCGTCTCTTCCCTCATCCTATCCTGCTGCACACTCCTCTCCCTTTAGAACTGTTTCTCCTCATGTATAGGCCCCTTCCCATCTTCATGTCACATATATGTGTTATTAAATCTAGACTTGGCAGCTGCTCCTGTCACATTGAGAGGGGACTGTTTCCTGAATTGATATGTCAGAATGTTGTCCGAAAAAGTCCCTTTCTGTTTACCTACAGGAAGTACATTTTGGTTTCAGATTTGAGATTTGAGAAAAAGAATGTCTCCTTCTGATAGTATGAGAAATTAATTAGGAAAAAAATTAAAGATTTATTTTATTTTTAGCTGAAGGTAGTTGGCACATCCCTTTAATCTCAGAACTTGGGAGGCAGAGGTAGGCATATCTCTATGATTTTGAGGTCAGCCAAGGCTACATAATCAGACCCTGTCTCAAAACAAAATTGTTTTTAATTATGTGTATGGATATCTGTGTATAAATCTGTGCATTTGAGAGCAAAGGCTTTGGATCTGGAATGGTTGTTGGAATAGAA
Source organism: Sigmodon hispidus (assembly GCA_004025045.1). Lineage (NCBI taxonomy): Eukaryota > Metazoa > Chordata > Mammalia > Rodentia > Cricetidae > Sigmodon > Sigmodon hispidus. The sequence goes on from PVIH01005358.1 coordinate 19,521, forward strand.
CTCTGCTCCTCAGTAAGAGCGCTGCATTCATTTGTAACTGCTGAGCCAATTCAAGTACCCTGGGCTAGGAAATTCAAATATCTTGTGCATCACACAAAATGCCATGTGAGCAGCCTGAGCCACGGATGCTGCCAGGTTCCGAGTGGAAGAAGACTGGTGTTGAAAACCTTCTATCCCTTTCCATAGTGGACAGGGAATTCTCAGAGCAGCTACTCCAGATCTCCTCGCTCCTCTGTGCTAATAGAAACCAGTTTTCTCCCCTACTGCCGGGACGCAGCCATAACTACCAGACAACCCAGTATGGAAGAGGCCGTTGTTGCCTTGGACACCATACCATCTCTGCTTGAGCTAAGCTTGGGTGCAAAGCTGGCTGGAGACAGTATTTTGGGCTAACATGAATTTCTGACTGTGTATTGATGAGCCGTCTGAAATAGTTCTAGAGCTGGGGCTCAGCTCCACAGTCAGCTCACACCTAACGTGTGGCCTGGGGTCCCACCCCAGCTCTGCAGAGCCAGGAAGTAGAACAGCCCTGTTCAATAGAAATTCAGTGTAAGTTAGGTGAAGTCCATTTAGACTTCACCAATGTGACGCTTCACAGTAGGTCTTTAGAATTCAGTCTATACTTCTAATGACCCTAGACCTCAAGTTACACAGTTCATATTTATTAGAAACAACTGATTTACGTTTACATGTCTTGAAATCACAGTCAAGAAGCAGACCATGTATTCATTATTTCTAACTTTAAAGGTTTTCAATATGACAACACCCAAGATAGTTTTTCTTAAATTTTGCATTGCCTTCCTAAAACTGTTCTCTTTTTTTTTTAAAGATTTGATTTGAGCTCAGAGCTAAATAAAATGCAAAACTCTTACCAATCAATAAATTTAATATTTAATGGGAAAATATTTTACATTGTTTTCATTTTTTAATTTAAGCATGAATCAATTAAAAAGTAAATGAAATTTAGAAGTGATCATCTTGATCCCTCAGGTCATTTATATTTCAAAGGATTTACTTATTTTTATTTTGCATGTGTGGTGTTTTTAAATGTGTACCATGTGCATGCAGTGCCCACAGAGACCAGAAGAGGTTATCAGATCTTCTGGAACTGAAATTACACATGCTTGTTAGCCACCTCCATGTGGATGCTGGGAATTGAATCCAAGTTCCCTGGAAGAGCAGCCAATGCTCCCGCCCACTAGGCCATCATCTCTCCAGCCCTCCACAAGCCATGTTTTAAGTACTCTGTGTACACAGGGGTGGTAGATGGCATGCTGCTCAAGTGCAAGTTGGTTCTTAAATCGAGTTTGTATTTGGCTGCAGAGAGTATACTTCATGAAGGGCTTTGCCCAGCTACAGGGACTGCCCATCCTTCAGTGACCATCTTTTCTCTATGGAAAGAGGCCCTTCTCCAGCGGGGAGAGTGGTGGGTCAGAGAAGGCTGTGGTTGGAGCTGCTGAGGTAACTAACCCTCTGCCTCTTGTGTCACCTGACAGGTCCATCTCCCCTTTGCAGTGGTTGGCAGCACTGAAGAAGTGAAGATTGGCAACAAGATGGCCAAGGCCAGGCAGTACCCCTGGGGAGTGGTGCAGGGTATGTCTTGTCATGGGAAAGGGACGCTCATGTTGGTGCCTGTGATGAAGAACTGTCAGCCACATTCCCTCCCTCCCAGTGTTGTGGAGGGAGGTATCCACGTGATGCAGGTGGGAATGCATGGTGCACTGTGGGTATGAGGAAGACAGAAATGGTCATCAGGCTGGTAGATAGACTAAGAAGCAGCTGCAGGCCCCAAGCCTGAGGCCGCTCCTCATGATGTCAGGCTGTGTGGGAAATTAGTAAAACCTCTTAAAAAAATAAAGAATTCCTGACAGGGAGTTTGAACCAGTTGCATCAGCAAAGTATCAGAAAGCTGAAAGAAAGAAAAAAGGTCTTCAAACAAGGGAGCTATTGTTTCTTCCTCGCCGCTGGGAAAGTTGTTTTCCAAGGAAATGTTATTTCAGCAAATATTGGGTGATCAGAATAGTAGGAGTATTTAAACACTGCCCTGCTGGCCCCAGACAGTGTGGAGTGGTAGTCACAGATCTGACTTGGGAGCCACATGCCACCTCTGTCGGGCAGTCAGCTGGCACTCCAAGCCTAGAGCCCTCCATCTGCAAAGTGAGCCACATCTGTATGGCAGAATGGTCAGCGAGGGAAAGGAAAGCTTTGTGAAGCCCCGCCCTCAGCACCCTCTTTCCACCAATAGGAATGGAGGGAGGAGCCAGCAAGGCATCCTGCATGGGAGGGACAGAGTCACCTTATTCCCGGTGACATCCCTACTGATGACCTTCCTTCCCCTTGTAGTTGAAAATGAGAACCACTGTGACTTTGTGAAGCTGAGGGAGATGCTGATCAGAGTGAACATGGAGGACCTGAGGGAGCAGACGCACACTCGCCACTATGAGCTCTATCGGCGCTGTAAGCTTGAGGAAATGGGCTTCAAGGACACGGACCCCGACAGCAAGCCCTTCAGGTATGAGCACACACAGCAGATGAGTGACTCAGACAGTGGTCGGGGCGCTGTGTTGGCTTGTGGGGACTGAGGCTCTGGTAATGCAGCAGCTTGGTGAGAAGGGATTAATGAGGGGAATCACCGGGTGATGTGGGTGTTGATGTTGCTGCCCACATTTACAAGTGCTAATGTTCGAAATGCCCAAAATGTTAGCAACTAGCCTAAGGTCCTAGTAGTTACAGAAATGGGGTTGTTCTGAATCCTGGCTCCTGAGCCCAAGCTCCTAATTATGTTTGTGGGTGTAGTGCTGACCCCCACCCCCACAGGGTGCTGCAGGCAAACATTTGCCATATTTGTACTGAACAAATTTAACTTCCAAAGGTTCCTAGATTTCAAGTACACTTAAAAAAAAGTGTGTGTGTGTGTTTGTGTTCATGTATCTGCGTATCTGCACCCACCCACAGAGGCCAGAAGAGGGTGTCAGATTCCCTGGTGCTGGAATTACGGGTGAGCCGCTTGATGTGGATGCTGAGAACCAAACTCTGGTCCTCTGGAAGGACAGCCAGTGGCTCAGCCGCTGACCCACCGCTCCAGCCCTCAGGTTCTCTTGTTTTTTCACACTGGTGTGCATTTCTGACAGAGAGCAGGAAAGGAAAGAGCGTAGAAAGTCTATGTATTTTCCACATTTGTAGATGGATTGACATGCAAAGTGTGAAAGGAAGAAGAGCTCTCTGTAGCTGGAGAGATGGCTCAGCAGTTAGAAGCATTGGCTGCTCTTGCAGAGGACCGGGGTTCGATTCCCAGCACCCACCTGGAGACTCATGGCCATGTGCAGCTTCAGTTCCAAGGGGTCTGATACTCTATTCTGGCTTCTGTGGACACCAGGCACACATGTGGTACATATATACATTCAAGCAAAACACCCCCACACATAAAAAGAAAAAGAGAATGTAGGGTCAACACCCTAGCAGCTACCCACCTTCCAACAGTGTTCCACATGGCAGAGAAAGAATAGCTGGGTGGGTTGATTGGAGGCATGGCTCTGAGACACTGTGGAAGGTTGATACCTCCTTATAAAGGAGGGGATTGTTCAGTCTGAGCCTGAGCTGTTTCCTTAATGGGGATCCCAGTTGAGCCAATGTGAGGTTTGTCTGGATGCTGATTCTCTTCTAGTTAAAGCCACAGCACCTTTTAACAACTGTTTTCTGCCTTTTATGACCACCACCAGAACACTGAAATCTATAAGCCATAGAACTGATGGCTGGCCAAAGAACCTGAGGCTGCCAGTGCTTGGTGAAACAGTATCCAGTTGTGTGAATGGCCCCTTTGGTGGGAAGCATTCTCTCTTGGAAGCACTGTAGAGAAAGTCTAGTTCTTTCTGGGCTGGTCCTCCACAGTGCAGTGCACTCCCTGTAAGCATGTCTGTCTGGGAGAACAGTGCATATCTCACACAAAGGACTAACCCAGCTCCTGCTCATCTCCTTAACCCATCTGGATCCAATCGGGGAACAAACTAGACTTAGCAAGAGGATTCTCTTTACTGATTCAGTTCTACAGACAATAGTCTCATCATCAGTTCTGCTTGTCTCATTGGGAAGCATCTTAGACCATAATATAAGTGAATGGGCATGTCTGCATTCCAGCCAGTAAAACCTTACTAACAGTAACAGGAAGGAAAGACTATGTCTGTTTCTGTAATCTGCCAACACCTGGACTAGGTCATAGTCTGGACTCTTTTCATGTTAAGTTGTTAAGAGATAATTTGCCTCTCATTGTGTTAAAAACCATTTGACACACCTGTGTTCTGGAATTTAAGAGATTTAAGGGTCTGGGATGCTCCCTGTACCTAGGTCTTTATCAAAAAGACCAGCTCTTCCACCAAAATGGCCAGGGCTGCCCTTCCTGCATGTACAGGCACGAAGTCCTGTGTGCCATCCCCCCCCATCCCCCATTGCTGGCATTTTTATTGAGGCAATGCCAATAGCCCAGGTAAGGGTCTGCAAGGAGGAGGTGTGGCGGGGTTGGCCAGCAGGGCTTCAGGCAGGCTGCTACTCAGGCGTCACCATCTTCAGGGCTTCAGATGTAGCTGGAGGCGACACTGCAGTGCTCTCCCCACCTCCCTCCCCATTGGTTCCATTTCTACGGGTCCCAAGTTTCCTTTTTGATGTTGAAATGGAGAAGCGTTTATACCTATGCATTATTCCCAGGACCTGTAGACATTATAACCAAGGCCTGTGTTTTAAAAAACAAAGGTAAAAGTAGAGCTTTTAGAAATAAATTCATTTCATTACTTCAGTAACTAGGACAGGGTTCTTCATTTAAAATGGTGATGGTTCTTTCTTGTACAGTCACCCATTCAGATGTCCCTTTTACTTTGAGAAAGATCACCATAGAGGCCCGACTTTGGTCTGCTGTGAAGGGAGTGTACCTTCCCTTTCCTGAACGTACTGCTGTAGGAGCTCAGCCTCTCCTTGGGGAACCTTGAGCCTACAGCAGTCCCTAAGTCCTGGGGACAGTAGGACAATGGTGACAGAACTGAAGGCAGGTGGAAACCACAGTTCATCTCTGACAGCACTGACTGTTCCTGGACGTTCTGGTTTCCTTTCTTCAAATATCAGCATTTAATATTTGCATTTGCACTCCAAGTCTTCCTGGACAGAATGAGCAGAAAAAGACCCGGTAACTTACACACTCAGTGTCTGAACCTTACACAGCACACAGCGTCTTTTTGGGCTCTTTTTTCTAAACAGGGTCTCACTGTATAATCCTCACTGGCCTGTAACTCACCATATCGACCAGGCTGGGCTCGAACTCACAGAGCTCCACCTGGGCAGAGAGTAAAGGTCTGACCTTCTTCTCAGGCATTTCTCAGGTAAATTAAGATGCCTCTGTTGGGTTGATCTCCAGCAGCCTTACTAGAAAAACAAAAAACAAAAAACAAAACAAAACAAACAGAAAAAAACCCAAAAATCTACAGCAGAACCAGCTATTACAGTCTTTGTTTAGTAATTTAGTGTTGGTTCTTTTTCGCAGCCAATAATTATTTCATTGACATTCAAACTTTCACCATAAGGTTTCTACTCTCTCAGATCTCTCAAGATGAAAATACTCCAGGCATTTTCTGCAAACCAAGGACATTGTCATAAAAGGCAATGGTGTCTCATGAGAAACACCTCCCCAGATGAATTTAGGGTGACTTGGAGGAGTATGAAGAAGGTTGAAAGCTTTTCAAGTTCTTCAAGCAGAGGTTTCTGATGAGGCTGTACAGTGAAGTTAGTCCTTTATTTTGGCATGCCGTGACCTTCCAATGCATGTTTACTGGGCCACTAATTGTAGTAGTGGAAGCCATTATGAGCCAGTATGAGTCCACATAGAACTGGGCTGCACAGTGCCAGGCAGTGAGTTCCACAGCTCACCTGTGGTCCTGGTAATGTCCTTGGCTCCTTGGACCCACCTAGATTTAGACATGTGCCTTTCTTGTCCTCTAGATTACCTGGATACCTGGGCGATGGCCACTGCCTTTCCCATTTGCCTCTATGCGTGTGGCTCTGTGGCCTTGGAACTCAGTTCTGCCAACCAGAGCACCCAAGACCTTCCTGGGCCAAGGTCACCATGGGGATTAGTCATGAGTTCCTGGGCATTTCTCATGAGGCACCATGCCCTTTCTGACATACTCCTTGCCCAAATTGTTTACTCCTCTCTGACTCATGGAAAATGCCTGGGAACCACCCTTTTCACAAAGTCCTCAGGCATCTTTTTAGGAGTAGACAGGCCCTGGCTCACCATCCAAGTAGAAAGTGGGTAGGGCTCCCATCTCACTGAGTGGCCTAGGTTCGATCCTGGTGCCTTCGCACCTTTATGGTACAAGCAAGGCAAATGACTACCTTGTGTCTACATTCCTCCATCTATAAGATGAGGAATGGTAGATGTCTACTCTATTGCCTTATTATAGAGATTAATCCATTCATGTGTCTAAAGTGCTCCATAAGTCCTGGTGACAGTGACCAGACCCTGGCCCGCCTTCTGTCACATGGTTCTAGGGGAGTCAGACAAGAAGCCCCTCTCTATGAAACACTTGAGATTTGGGGCGAGCTCAGCTGTCTGTGGTACTATCCCATTCCTTGATGCCAATAAAGAAAACCTTCTGTGAGCTTCCAAAGAGAAAATTAGGGTCAGGAAACCTTGTGAGATGATCACAACGTCTCAATTAGCAAAGGGAGAAAATAGCTTCAGTTTAAAAGCTCGGAATTGCCATTGATGCCATTGATGTAGTGACCCTAAGCATGTTGTGTATGCAGTGACTCTTCCGAGCTGGGTAGGGTTCCATGCCTGGAGACATTAGTGGGAGTTTATGGTGCTTTGGTTCATGGCTCAGTTGGCAGAGGTGTGTAGGAAATATGATTCTGTGTTACTCTAAATTGTTTAAAGTAGTTTTCAGTCCTTGGGTTAAGGCTTTGGACATTGGTCTCATCCATCAAGATGGTCGTTGTTTCTTGTGTTAGAGTTCAAAAGCTGGTTCCTATCCTAGGATACAGCAGTATAACTGAACAGCATTTGTTGAGCTCATTTTTAACCTTTGTCCCTGGATGTCAACATTTACCAGACTCAAAGCTGGGGATAGTCTTGTCCATGGCCAATGTGACGCTCAGTATGGCTTTGTTTAGGACAGAGGCATTCCTATGTGAAGTATCCACATACAAAACACTTTGCAGTTTTAACTTGGTTAAAAAAAAAAAAAAAAACCTTGACTTTTAACACTGGTTAAAACCCATGGTGCACACCTTTAATCCCAGCACTCAGGAGGCAGAGACCAACGAGTCTCTGAGTTTGAGACCAGTCTGATTAACAGAATGAGTTAATCCTGTACCTGTTCAAGAGAAACCCTGTCTTGAAAATTTAATCAACCAACCAACCAGCCAAAAAACAAACAAGCCCATGATTGGGTCATCATTCATAGTTTAAAAATAGGCTCAGGAACAAACTGGTGTGTATGGGTGTGATTGGGACTTGATGTGGCAGGTGATGAGAAGCCTCATCACCTGACGTATGTTCTGTTTGAGTTACTTCTCAAAGTCCATGGCCAACCAGATCTGAGGAGCCCCAAGGTAATCAAGGTGGATAGTTGTTTTCACTGAAGGGCTTCTCAGATGATTTAAGACAAGCAGTGGCCAGAGCAAAGTGACCATAGCCAGGTGTTCAGGATTGGCATCCTCAGGAGTGGAGCTAGTTGAGTATCCGTATTTAGAGAAGCACACTAAGATGTGCCCATGTAGCTGTGGCGTGCTGCCAGGGTTGGGTCCACAGTGCATGATGAATCCTGATGGAGGAGCATACTTTGATTCCAGAACCCACTCCTTTGAAGATCTTTTCCTGAAACTAAGTCATGATCTCAAAACACGGGCTGGGTGTTGTTTCTATATAAGGTTTCATTGTTTGAAGGGAGAGGGCCATTCATTATACTAAGTAGAAACTAAGTTTTCTATAAGACTTTGTAACAAAGCCAGGTTATCCTCTACCTCCTGCAAGTCAGATACACAGATAATGGTAATAGATAAAGTTTATCACAAGCTGATAAAGACAGTCATTGATGAGTTATTTTAAAGATCTGCTGTGATACAATTCTAGGTCTCTTAAAATTGAAATCTAAATATTGCTACTAATATTAGTTAATATTAATATGCTCAACTTATTTTTGTCTCGTAATATAAAAATAGTCTGAAACTCAAAACACATGGATGCTTATCAGCAGAGAAGGTTGCCAGTGTCCAGGGCAGAAGGACCTATTTTCATGATGTAATGAGTTACAGCAGTGTGACATTCCCGCCCTAGTTGTACTGTTTGTTATGACAGTAGATGTCTACTTGTTGCTGCGTTCCCCCACCAGAGAGCTTCCCCACTGGGTTTTCCTTCTTTACCACCTTAGTGGGTAGGTGTGATTTCTGTGACTGGCACTACACGGTGCCTGGGAGTATCTGTAGTTACTCTCTAGTCTTAGATGTCCTGGGCTAATTTTGGTCTGTGATGAAGGTAGACTCCACCTGCACGCGTTACCATTCAGCTATTGTATGTAAACTGCAAAGGAGAGAAGGGAGTTCCATATGCACACCAGCTCCTGATTCTCTGAATCAGGAACGTGAGGGTGTGGGGGGGAGGCGGGGGTCCTGGGTGTTTCCAAAGGCGCTTGCTTTCTCTATAAATGTCTTTGTGACAGAGATGCAGTTGAGCCATGATTTTCAGAATGCAGCTCGGGCCCTGAGTTCTGTAGAGGGGAGAAGAGTACAGGATCCAAAATGAAACTAAGACTCCTCACACCACTTAAAAGTGACTGTGTCTCGAGAAGTGGCGGTTCTCCACTCCTCCTTTGGAAAGTAGTCTTCCAAGTCTGCCTTTCTTTCTCCTTGTGACTAGAGAGATGTGTGGAGGAGGGGCGTCCTTAGGAAGCCCTGCTTGGATGTCGAATGTTTTTCTCAGTTTCCTCATAACTTATTCAAATAGTCTCATCTCAGGGAGGTGAGTGCTGTTGTGTCTGAAACCCCTGTACAGAGGATAAGAGAGCTGTGCCTGCCAAGGCCAGTCAGTGAGCTGCTCTGGCTCACTACAAAGCTTGCCATTTCACTGGTGATACTAGGCCCACTATCTTACAGAACTATTATTACTATTATTATTATTATTATTATTATTATTTATGTATACAATGTTCTGCCTGTAGACCAGAAGAGGGCACCAGATCTCATTATAGATGGTTGTGAGCCACCATGTGGATGCTGGGAATTGAACTCAGAACATCTGGAAGAGCGGCCAGTTCCCTTAACTTCTGAGCCATCTCTCCAGCCCCTTGCAGAACTCTTAAATCCTGTCTGGAGCCCAGCTTTTCCAGCTGTGTGATGTGCATGTGAACCTCGCTGGTTAGCTGCAGGTCTTGGTGCCACATTATGCTTTTGCCTCTTTAATCATAAAGAAGAAGAAAACTCATCTTATTTTCACTTCAGTGTGGTAAAGCTACAGGACTCTCTCTCTCTCTCTGTCTCTCTCTCTCTCTCTCTCCCCTTCCTCCTCTTCCCTCCCCTCCCGTTCTCCCTTTTTTGGAACAAGGCAGGGAGAGAGGACATGAAGTGAAATGTATGATGTCATCTCATGCCCTGTCTTGGTTTGTGGGTTTTTTCGTAGTCTTCAGGAAACATATGAAGCCAAACGGAACGAATTTCTGGGGGAGCTGCAGAAGAAAGAGGAAGAGATGAGACAGATGTTTGTCATGAGAGTGAAGGAGAAAGAGGCGGAGCTCAAAGAGGCAGAGAAAGAGGTGAGCATCTGTCCTGGGGAGGCTGAACCGGAGATCGGCTTTTTATTAGTGCTTTGCAGTTAACTTCACACTAGTACAAGGTGCCTTCTTCCTCTTTCTTACAAGAGCAGCTTCTGCACCAGGCAAGAAATGCTGGCCAGACATTCTCACCCTCATTTAGCAGATGGTAAATTGACTAATTTTTGTAGTCACCAAGGCTAAAACCAGATCTTAGGTCTCTAGCCCTGATCATGTGGTCTTTTCAGCTCTGAGTCTCCTCAGTGTAGAAGTCTTCATATGTGAGGTTTGGGGTCCAGCCAGCTACGTGAGGGGAACAGAAGAGGCGCTTTGCATTATGGTCTAAGCACACCCCAAGCTATGCCCACTGCCCCTATTCCAGAACATTCTTGCTATGGTCCCCTCTGACACTAACTGGCTCCTCACCAGACCAACCTCACTGTAAATAGGAATTTTTACTACAGCACTTATCTCTGGCTCAAAACTCTTGAAAATAATGTTTGCATTTCATCTGCTTTTTAAAAAGACAGGTGACGTGGGGCTACAGAGATGGCCTGGTGGTTAAGGACACTGGCTGCTCCTCTTCCTGAGGACCAGGCTTCAATTCCCAGCACCTTTATGGTGGCTCACAACTATCTGTGAGCCCAGTTTCAAGGGATCTGATACCCTCTTCTTATCTCAGTAGACACCAGGGTTGTAAGTGGTGCACAGATATACATACAGGCGAAACACAGACACGCATAAAAATAAAGAAATCTTTTTTACAAAGCTAGTGAAGCTACATAAATGAAGGGCTTAAAATGGTTTTGCTGCGGAAAAAGGAAAATTGAGCATTCTTAGCTGACCTTGACCAAGTGGATGGATGGTGGGCTAAGGTTCAGACTTTGGTAACTTCCTCCCTTTTGGTTTTGTTTGGATGTTTTTATTGTTTGGTTCTGAAGATCAAGACAGATCCTCACATCTGCATGTTAGACCTTCTACCACTGAGCTGTATCCTAGCCAGTGATTGTAAATTTTTTTGTCAAATGTTAAGTTATTCTTTTTCTTATTTAAACAGTATATGTATAACTAAAATATGTGTGTGCATATGTATAGAAAGAGAAGGAACAATATATATGTATAAACACTGATTTCTAAGTATTTTATATGTGTTCATAAAGATCCTGAAACAAGAACCCACTTTTGTCACAGTAGTGACTTTGTTAATAGGCTTATGGTTAATTCTTATCCTTTTCATGGTTTTTTTAAAAGAATTACATTGTTTAAAATTGTGTGTCTGAGAGCAGGTAGATTCCAGAGATGAAACTCAAGGCAGTCTTGGCAGCAAGTACCTTTACCCTTGCCACCCCTCCTTATGCTTTCAAAAGTAATACACCTTATTTCCGGATGTGGTAGCGTATGCTGTTAGCCCTAGACCCGGGAGACAGAGACAGATTTCTGTAAGTTCAGGGCCAGCCTGATCTACATAGTAAGTTCCAGGAGAGTCAGAGCTACATAGAAAGACTTTTTCTCAAAATATCAAAACTAATAATAAACAATTAAATAAGTACCTTATTGTCATAGAGAATACCCAAGAGGTGTTTAGCCCCAAGGAACTCAAGTGACAGATGCTTAGGAGTAGCATCCTCACCTTGCTCCTCCGTAAGCCACCAGATACTTCACCCTTGTCCTTGTTACTCTTCTATAGCTGTGAAGAGATGCTGTGACCCCAGCACCTCTCTTGTGACGCCTGGGGGCTGGCTTACAGTTTATTATCAATGTGGTATGAAACCTGGCAGCACACAGGCAGGCATGATGTTGTTGAATGAAGTAGCTGTGAGTTCTGTAGACCTCAGGAATTGCAGGCAGCAGGAAGAGAGAACCACAGGGCCTGGAAGTCTCCTCCCCAGTGACAGAATTTCTTCCACAAGGCCAAACCTAATCCTTCTCAAATAGTACCTCGTCCTGATGACTAAGCATTCAAATATCCAAGCCTATGGGGGCATGTTCATCCAAACCACCACTAAGCCAGTGCAGCTGTGGCCTGCACGCTGTGATCTCACACAGGCCCTCACAGCTTGGGTTACTAAGATTTTTGCCCCATCTGCTGAGCCCGTTCTCTTTTATCCCTCCCAGCTTCATGAGAAGTTTGACCTCCTGAAGCGAACACACCAAGAGGAGAAGAAAAAGGTGGAAGACAAGAAGAAGGAGCTTGAGGAGGAGGTGAGCAACTTCCAGAAGAAGAAGGCAGCCGCCCAGCTCCTGCAGTCCCAGGCCCAGCAGGCCGGGGCCCAGCAAACCAAGAAGGACAAGGATAAGAAAAAGTAAGCAGGTGTCGCCCGCCTCCTGGGAACTGCTAACGGTCTCTTCCTCTTGCATGTCCACCTTTCCTACTTACAGACTGGAAACTGCTCTGTTACCAGAAAAATTAAAGCAAGTATTTTTCTCTACAGAGCAGGGAAGATGGCAGGGGCTTTTAAAGGTATTCTTCAAGGGTACAAGGGATTCATTTATAAACATCACTGTGGTGATGAAGCTGGGGGGACTGGAGTAGCTTGTCAGCTATTGTAGCAGCTTCAGACCAATCCCGGGAGACTCAGAGAAGATCAGCATAGTGCCCTGCAGGCACCCTCATGACTCTTGATAAAAGAGCATTTTAAAATCACAGTTGTTCACATGGTTCTCTGCTCTCTTAGACAGTATGGCGAGCCAGGTACCGAATGTTATTCCAAAGTGCAGCTAGTGGACGCTGTTATGTTTTGTTTTTTCCAAATTCAATAAGCTGGACGATTATTTTATTGTGTAACTCAACCAAAATGCCAGCCCATTTAGCATAGCCCTAGCAACCTCACGCCGCCCCTTAACCCCACACAGAGCAGTTTTAACACAGCCTTGATTTCAAGTGCCAGAGGGCCAGATACTGCTCCTGTGTGCTTGTTCCCAGTGGCACCCCAGGCGCAGCTCTCAGAAACCAGCGGGGAGGTGCACCTGCCCATTGAGTCACCTTCAAGAGCAGAGGGGGCAGGGTTGTGACAGTAGCTGTGAGTTTGACAAGTATGGTGCTAGGGAAGCACTTGAAAAACTTTTCCATGGCCCCATAACAAGCCCCGGGATTCCATGTTCCTCCTCTCCAGAACCTGCTGGGCTAGTGCAGCCGTCCAGGCAACCCTGAGCCCACTTTAGGGCTCCTGTTCTTCATCTTTAGATACATACTAAGGTGCTGAGGGAACATCAGGCACTGAGTAGCAACAAAAATAGTGAGATGGGAGCGAGCAAGGACTTTCGTTCTTTGAATAATGTAACACATAGGACTGAGTCTGCACAGCCCTGGTAGAGACTGTCTGCGGGCAGGCAAGACAGCCCAGTCCTGGCTCATACTCAGCAGGCTTACCCCCAAGGAACGGTGGTGGTCTGTAGCCTTTGAACCACTGTGGTGACATATTGGAAGACATATCGCTTTTCCAAGCTCTGAGGCAGTAAGAAATGTGTTCAGAGAACAAAGAAGCAGGAGGCTGCTCGAAGCAGGAGCAGGATTGTTCCATGTAGATGCCGTACAGTTTTAATTGGGGTTGATGTAGACCCAGATCTTCCAAAAGAGTCCAGCAGCCCAAACTTGTGGGCTAATTCAGAGAAGCCACTGCCTCGATAATGTAATTCAGTGCTACTCTTTGTGGCTCTGTGTGTTGGAAAAGCTTCTAACACTGTCAGTGGCATCCTTACACAGTGAGCAGCCTTGCAGCTAACAAGGCGGAGTTAAAGCCATTGGGCATTGAACCCTGATCCAAATCCTTTATCTGGGAAAAACTACAGAAGAGTGTGTGTGTGTGTGTGTGTGTGTGTGTGAGAGAGAGAGAGAGAGAGAGAGAGAGAGAGAGAGAGAGAGAGAGCACTACTCAGAGCTCAGGAAGCCCAGAGGGTAGGCTTTCTTACCCTGAAGCATTAAAGTATGCAGAGGTATAAATTTTAAACTAAAAATGTTCTTAGAAGACCAGCAGTGTTAAAAAGAATATTTCACGTATAGTGGATGTGCCTTTTAGCAATAAGAATTCCAAGGACTGATCATTATTGTACCTTCATTAAAACCCTCCATCTAGATATGGACTCTCCCCCGACCCCCTCTGGAACATGCTGGCTTATTAATTTCCCATCCTAGGGCTTCACCAATGTATAATGCTTTTAAAGTTTACATGATGTCTGTGTTAAAATCTGTTTTAGCTGTATTTATATATTCTCGTTTATTATTGATGGTGTTAGACTTGGTTCACAGTAATCACCAGGTTCCGTGCCTGACAGTGACGTGTATTTTTACATCACTTCTTAGTTCTCACGCTTTTCCATACTTCTGCTTATATAATGGAAGCAAAGGCTAGTTGGACACCTAAATCCAAAAAAGAGGGGGAAATATACCCTTTTTATTGTCCGTGACCGTGGAAGGCTTTGGCTAGAGAGGACCACAGAAAGACAGTCGCCGGAGCAACCGGAGCAGCACTTTGCGCAGGACGATGATTTCTCCTGGTTATCCTTGAGGCGGGTGCAAGGGTCGCCCCAGGCCCCTTGGTGGCTGTGTTCCCACTGCCAATCTCAGTTCACCTCCTACTATTTTAAATGCTTTCTTTTTTTTTTCTATTCTAACAACATACTCCTTTTTTTAAAACATGCGTAAGTAGGTGGCATCAGAGCATATAACATTTCCTAAAATTACAACTAACTCTGGCCCTGCCATTAGCCAGACTCCTGCTTCTGCCATCTCTGGCCACCAAAGCCCCTTTCCTCATTTGGGGCTGCACTACTGTAGTAGGACATCCTGAGGGTAAGCTTTGCAGGAGACAGTGCCCCTCTCTCCTGAAAACAGTTTACACGGTTGCCAGAGGCATTTGCCAGTTGTGACGCATCAGACCCCAAAGAGAATTTTCAACGTCATTATTTCAAACTGGCATGTGATAACTGCATCTCGTACAGCCATCTACTCACCTCATTTTTTTTTTTCCTCTCTCTCTCTAAACAAATTTTTTATATTGGTTCGAGTATTTGTGAAGTAAGAAAGTTGCATGTTTGGAGTTGCCTAAAATTAGCCGTGCAGATCCCAGGTTTGGCGCTGCTTTGGTCTGAAGATGGGAAGCTTCTCGCGCCGCTGAAGCGAAGCTCTAACCGTGTTCTTTCCAGCCCTGCCCAGCTAGTAGCATGTCCTCCATGCACTATATTCCAGTTTGCAAGCTATTTTAGATTTCTTCCCCGAGTCACCTATACAGACGCCTATTGTCGGTTTATTCTCTGACTCCTCCCACAGCCCAGAAGTAGAGGATGAAGTTTCTGTTCGGCCCTAGTGTGGTCTCCACTCCTCACAGACAATACTTCTGTGTTACAAATCAGTGGGTTCTTCCTCTGGACTGGGCCTTGGTTTCAGGAAGTCACTCATGAGTATAAATTCTACGCAAAAGGGAACTGAGCAGATGCTCTGTATTCAGTATTCAAGGTTTGCTTTGCTTTTCCTGTAGAACAACCTACTCGGGCTTTTTTTCCCTTCTAATTGCTGTCAGTCCCATAATCATTGCATGAGCATTTGCCATCAATGAATGCTGGTGCTGGCGCTGATTTTCTTTTCATTTAGTTTTGTTATCATTTCTAACTTTTTTGTTTTGTTTTTTTAACTTGCAGTGCAAGCTTCACATAAGCCGGGCAAGCCAAGGACCCTCGCGCCCGCATTCACCTGCTTTTGCAGTAGTAGCCCGTCTCTGTCGTCTGTGCCCTGTTTGCGTGTGTTGCATTCTTCCCCACATACCAGTAACTCTTAGCTCATTTTGCTCAATGTTGTCGGGTGGTAGAGAACCATATAACGAGGGGATAACAGCAAATGCTCGCACAGCTGGACTTTGTTTCTGGAAAGTCAATGATTTGCCTTGTCTGCCTGTTCCAAGTGGCAGCAGGAAGCATGTCTGTCACTTTGTGTCACTCTGGACCACGGAAAGTGGGATAAAATACTACCTGTACGTCTGACGGGAAAACTCACCGCCTCAGCAGCTGAACTAAAACCCTGAGTAGCCATGACAACAACTTGCATTTTCTTGATTATTCATCTCAAGCTTGCACAGACCCTGAATTCATTGTCTTTTCTTTTCACTTGCCACAGATCGAAGGTGGGCTTGAAGAGAGGCAGAATGCTCAGTGGGCATCATAGATAGCCTTTCGGCGCTTGTATAACTTTTTCATTTAATCACTTGGTTATTTGTCCCGAGCTTGTGGTCTGCTCAGATCCTCTTATGGACAGAGTCTGCATCTGAATGCCCAGTCTAAAGTCTGCCTAAGTGCTGTGGACTGGTGTAAGAAACATGGTTATGTTCACCTCCACCAGGCAGTCCCTGATGCTTTCACAGGTCCAGATCTCAAAGACCAGCTCATTAAGTATTGCTTAGCTTAAAAAAAAAAAAAAAAAAAGGAATCCTCCACTAAGGATGCTGGATTCCCACTTACGGTGAGGGATTTACCCCACCCCATCTTCTGCCACCTCCCCACACCTGCATCTGCCTTACGCAGGCTGAGGGAGCCCTGGAGGTTGATTCCAGGATATGGCTACTTCTAATAGAAATTTTCATGAATCAGAATGAAAAAAAAAACCAAAAAACTGCCATACATACTTCAAATACAAAACTTGCTGTATTACCTGTAGCACAGATCTGAAAACCGTCTCTACGGAAGTGAATACTATGAATGCACCATTACTCAAAGTAGAGAGAGCGGTTGTCAGCCAGCCTCACTGCTGCCTCTTGCTCATGTTGAGATCCAGTTGTCTCTGAAGAATTTTCCCCTCATCCCCTCACTGTGACTAAGTTCTGCCTGCTCTGTCTCTTGGGGTCATGAGTCAGCTCGCCTCCCTCTCATGTGTGGGAACATATCCCGTCTGCCCGCTGTGGGAGTAGGGAGAAGGGCACACTCTCTCTCCAGTCCTCTTTTCCTTCCTGTCATCTGCTTGGCTGACCCTTCTAACAAGCTTCCTGGCTTTTCCCACCATCCTCGGATCCCCTCTAACATTCCCTCGTGACTGGGATCAACATGTTGCATCTCCTGCTCTCTGATCCCAAGTGGTTTATGTTCTCCTTTTCTTCATCTCCCAGTCATATGAAGAAAGCAGTGGTCTTTCCTAAACTTCCCTAGGCAAAGTACAAAGAAATTGGCTTCACTAGGGTACAGACCAGGCTGGGACAGAAGCCCCAGAGCTCCAGCCACTGCCGCCATCTTGGCTGATGGAAGAAGAGCTGCAGACACCAGCTTTGCTTCCCTTTAGCTAGCCGACTGTGGAGCCGCAGGCACTCATGGCATGCTCACTAACTGTGGCTGCAGTTGCTTCTTCGCTGGGCACCAACCACCTAAGAGCTTGAGTATTTGTATTGTCTGTTTATTCCAGCCACTGCTTGTGTGAGCATTTTTTGGTTTTTGGGTTGGGTTCTTTTTGTGTGCCTTGTAATAGAAAATAACCCTTTGCATTTGATTTCTCACATCCCTAAAAAAACTTTTTAAAGATAAGCTCAGCAAAAATTAAAAAAAGAAAAAACTCATCCAGTTGACTTTTTGATGCCAAGATGATTGATTGAATTTTTTTTCTTTACATCATTTATTTTTTCACAGTAAATAAATTTGATGGAGAGTCAGGGAATAAAAAGCCAAGACAACCATAAAAAGGCCTAAAAACAACAACGAACCCCCTGTATTGCTTCCCAAACTCTTTACTGCCATGCCCCCGCACTCCCGGGGTTTGTTATTGCTGCTTTTTTCTTCCGTATCTATGCCTTTCTTCACAGTAGTCCCTGGCTCTGCACGGAATAAGCGATACTCTCAAATATAATTGGATGTGCTTTCGCCTTTGCATGTAAGTACAGGAGTAAGAACTGAGATCTTTTTGTTTCAGGTTAGGAAAACAAATGGGACAGATACAGTTTTTGTTTTTTGGGTTTTTTTTTTTTTTGGAAGGGGTCCTGAAGGTATAGTCTGTGTAACTTTTTTTTTTCCTGTTAAAACTAGAGACATTTCTACTAGCCATATTTATATTTTGACCCACAATGTATGCTTCCTCTTGATCTCAGTGGATGCAGGGTATTGGTTATCTGATCACAGCCATCAATTTGCATAACATCATATAGTGGGCCTTTGATTCTGATAATGGGACAAAGAAACTCCTACCATCCACTGAACAAAAGTCAAGAAAATAATGACTTTGCGGCATTCCTGATCCCTAACAGTTTGGATCTTAGCCTTTCCTTTGTGCTATTTAATTTTTGTCGGACAGCTTTGGCTGGCCTCTGAGCATCTCTTGCCCCTTCTGGGCTGGGTTCCCCATCACTCTCCTCTTGTGCTGTGGGATATAACAGAATGGCAGGATGAGAAGTCAGTGGCAGCTCAGACTTTTTTCAGCTTGGGCTCTGTGTTAACCGTTCACAGGGGCATCTGTCAGCCAGGGGACTGTTCCCACTTGATTTGGGGCGGGGTT
This sequence comes from Sigmodon hispidus, assembly GCA_004025045.1. Taxonomy (NCBI): domain Eukaryota; kingdom Metazoa; phylum Chordata; class Mammalia; order Rodentia; family Cricetidae; genus Sigmodon; species Sigmodon hispidus. Next base: position 37,767 of record PVIH01005358.1, read on the forward strand.
TCTCATTTTCCTCCTTCTCTACTTTGCAACTCACCAGCAACAGCTCTTGCCTCCTCTCCACCCCGTGCACCTCTGATGGGTGGACTTGGCTGTCTCACTTTCCTGACACACCCCTAAGTGTTCTGCAGAGTCAGTGTTCAATCCCCCCACCCCCATCATACTGTCTGTGTGGTCCTTCCAGAACTGTCCATTTGAATCCTTTGGCTTTGCCATTCACAAGTGTCTGGACTTGTCAAGTGTCAGTTTCCAAAAGTCCTAGTACCATTGACAAGACATTTATTATTATGGAGTTATCTGAATTATGACCTACAGAGTCTAGTTTGTATGTAGGTATGAAGGGAATTTTTAAAAATAAATTGAAAATTAAGCTGTGAACAGCATTAGAACTTTGTCTATTTCTTGATTTTAAAAATTCTGATATGCCTTAAACTGTAGTTGTAGAACTGTCATTTTTGCTGTTTGAAGATAACCAATGTTTTCTAAACTGTTGTGTAATCTTTCAGTGTTAAAGCAGAATTGTCATGTATGTAAGCCGCATGTTAGACACTTGTCTTTTTTAAGAACTAAAGTAATTGTATTGATGTGAAGCATATCGTTCCTGCAAGTGCTGACCCAGCAGCGCGCTGAGTGACTCCATTGTCTGTTAACATGGTGTGGTGACAGGTGACCTATGCATATATCACTAGTGCCAAGACGGAAAGCGGGAAATATATTTTTACCCAACCGTTGTCTGTGTGCCTGTGTGTGAGTTCTTCTCAGCCCCTGCCTGACACGCCTATGCACACACACGTGCTTGTCACATCACATAGAGAAATGGGATGGCCACTGTCTCCTGCTTTCTTGCCTTGTGTGGTTGACTTCAATGCAGCTGTCTGCTTGTCCCAGCTTCTCCAAGACACTTGCCCCCTGGTGTCCTGTAGCTCATACATTCCTCACCACACTCATCATCCTTGCCTGCTCAGTACGTCCGTGACCCTCAGGGTTCAGCAGAGGCATGCTCCTTTCCCTGGTTGGTGTCCACGTTGCCACCACACCCCTCCCCCCAGCTGTGCCTAGAGACACTGGCCCCTAACTGACATGCTGTCACACTGTCACCTTCACAGCTGGTTGCAGAAGTGTGGTTTTTCTTTGTTTTGTTTTGGCTTTAAGGATCAATTTGAATCTGAACCTTTCTTTTTTCTCTCTGTAGCTTCTTCTTTATGTAGCCATCCGTTGTCAAGCCCTTGTCTCTCTTAATGGACAGCATTAGAAGAGCAGGAGCTGTCTGCTCACACGAGTTGGGGAAGAGTTACCTCATTTTCGCCATCGCCTTCCATCCTTTAAAGTCTGGGTCAAATATCACACTGCTGTTTGTATTTGTCAATGTCTGTTTACAAACCACCACCCTCAGTGGCTACAGAAGTGACTTCAACTACCAAAAATAGTGACAATAACATTAAAAGAGTGAAATAGAGAACTTGGGTCCAAACCTGGGATCTCAGGCTGGAATCCTCTTGCTTAGCTGCCATTTTCTTGAACCTCCTGATCTAAAACCTTATGGACTGAAGAGAGCATGTACCCCACTTGAGGTGGTCACCACCATGGGGCAAACTTAGCTTATGGTACCCCCTGACTTCTATCCCCTGGGCAATTCTCTCCAGCCCCATCAGGATCCTCAGCCATCAGCAGATCATAGAGTGGGACAACACTTGCCCTCTTCTGTCAATGTTGTGGGTTGTTTCAGTTTGGGATTTAAGAAAGAAAAAAAGTTGCCATTGCATGTACAGTGGTGGCTGCAGTTTGTCCTCTGGAATGTCCTATTGATACAGTGTTTTTGTTTTTCAGCTGACCATCTGCCTCTTGGGACAAAGAAGTGGGCATCCTTCCCTTAAGTTCAGGAGCCATTTTTTATTTGACTCTGTTACCTGCGTCCCTTACATAAGCTGTTTGGAGAAGGAGTTCTGCTCCTTTTGGGGGTGGGGGATTCCAGCTAGCCAGTCCTGGGTTTTGTATGTTATTCAAACTTTTGGTATCAAAAATTATGCCAGTCAAGCTCACTTCAAGGAAAAATTACATTAATTTTAAGGCTCAAAGTTCTGTTTAATATGTTATCTTAGATGCAGTTTGAAAATGCCCCCTTTTGTTACTCGAGTTTTGATCTACAAGTTTTAATTATGTTTGAACTGTGTCAGTGTTGGGTAAATGACTTTTCTGCCCCGGGGGCTCAATTTATATTTAAAGATAATCTTAAAATAAGTTCTGGCCAGTTCCTGCCTTTGTTTGTTCCGAAGCCCTGCTTTACCTCTTGTCCATGGCTATATTTATTTATTTTCTTTTTTAAAGCATGAGATGAACACCAAATAATGTATGCATCCCCTCCCCAGTAACAAAGGTTCAATTCATGTCTTCTCAGTAGGAGTCACATGACTTTCCCACTATCTGCAAAAGGCCTCCTGGGAATGAAAACATTTGCCTCCGATCACTTCAAATCCACCCACATCCAGAAACACTTGTGCCAGTTAAGTGAGCTTGTCATTTGCAGTGCAGACCTGTTAGACTCAAGGCTAGGACACTTCAATAATATTCACCTCACAGACAAAAGTCAAGGGACACCTTCTAAATTCATATATAGTGTAAAGAATGAAGTTACCTTCTAGATTCCTAACTTGTCTATAGCTCTGCTTGTTTCCATACACACCGAGGTGGCTCACGCCACTGGTGTGAGTTGCATTTGGTAAGAAAGGAACAGCACTTCTGTGGGCCAGGGAAGACACTGATCCTTACTGCTCCGATTCCTGGCAAGCAGCTTGTATTACTAGAAAGTATTTCTAAGTGAGTCAAGTCAGTTCCACTGGAGCTAGTCGGCGAACCAGACATCCCTTCACAGTATACACTGCTTATTACAGTGACAGCCAGTACTGTTAGCTCCTTCTAACTTTCAGATCAGTCACTGCCATGCCCAGACAGGTGAAAGGAATGCCCATTCCCTTGCACTCCAGCCTCACTATGCCTGACTGGTAGCTATCTGCCAAGTGAGCAAACAGAGGCCGTCACCCTGAGCTTGATCCTTCCTCAAAAAGCACAACTTAGAGAATGAGAGGATGGAGTATAATTCTATAAAAAGCTGGGCTGTTTTCTCTGAGGAGTTTGGGGTCAGCTCTGCTAGCTGTATCTACTCCTTCCTCTTCCAAATACTGTATTCTGTACACGTGCCCAGCCCACACTAGAGGCTGAGAATGCAGCCACATGCTTACTTGTCGTTCTCTCTCAGTGTATGTACCTCTTGAGCAAAATGTGTTTGGAGCAAAAAAAGGGGGGAGGTTGCCATGTCTCTTACTTGTCCATCAGAGACAAATCTTACTGTGAAAAGCAATAGGACTCCATCCTCCCACAAGCACATTTCATGGATGTTTGCTAATGTTGGGTTTCATTCTGGAGTGTCCTACTCTTAAAAGTATTCCCACTAAATGAGCAGCAAGTTTGCGGCACAGAGGTGTTTTTTTTTTTTTTTTTTTTTTTTTTTTTTTTTTTTTTTTTTTTTTTTTTTTTTTTTTTTTTTTTTTTTTTTTTTTTTTTTTTTTTTTTTTTTTTTTTTTTTTTTTTTTTTTTTTTCCCTCTGCTTAGCACATGTAACACAATAAGCCTAACAGTTCTGGCATTTGGTAGACTATGGAGGTTATACTGAGTCCAACTGTTCTTTCTACCCTTAATCGAGAACTTCTATAGTAGATAAAACATTTTTGGTTAACTATACCTTGGCCCAGTCATACACCTGCATCTCATACATCAGTATATATGAAAACAAATCCATCAGGAATAGAAAAAACTTCATCTAACTCGTTAATGACAATTATTCTAAATGTATGCACTTCATCCCTATGTCCTAAAGATTGGTTAAATCCAACTCAAACCAAAAGTAGCAAGATTCTAGGATCTGGATGCCTTTCAACCTTCTCTAGTCTCTTCTCAGGGTGCCTGATGTCTACAAATAAGTAGTTCTAGGTTGTTTGCCTGAGACTTAGAATGTGGCCATATTATCTGCCCCTTCTAGGATCTTTGGTTTCACAAGCCCACACCACCTAACCACAAAGGCCAGTGAGTATTCTGGCAGACCTGAGTGCTAGTGTGGAACTCCAATGGTGGAAGAGGAAAACTGTCTGCTTCAAGTTGTCCTCTGCCCTCCATCCATACACACGCCACAGTACATACATATGCCCTGAGCTGTCAGGAAGGACTTACTAGTCAGTCATTTACCTGCTAGTACCACAGTCAGCCCAAACAACTCAATTTCTTATCAAGTTAAAATGATTTATTCCTCTTTCTGGGAGCACCACCTAGTGGCCATAACTCAAAACATTATTTAATAATGGGTATAGGAGACCTCATTAACATAGCTTAAAGGTTCAAGAATTGAGAGCTTTCAGAAATAGTATTCCTGTTAGAACTTCCTATCAGATAAAAGATAAAGGTTTGAGATACTTCGATAATTTTCATTTAAAAAGCATCCTTCAACCCTCAATTTGTTGTGATCTGGCGTTATTTGTGTCTTAAGAATGGTAAGAACATCTGACACTGTTGAGAACACATTGCAGGAGCTTAACCACATTTTCTTCTCAAGGGAGAGAGGTCATCATGTTGCTTTGGGCAGTGATGCTAACTAAACATATGAAGACAACCCAGCAGTCACTGGGATAGTTCTTCAGAGACAAGCAGGAAAAAGGGAACCTATAGGTTCTTACCAGATTACCCCACAGGCAGTGTCAGAAACACTAACAAACCTGTATCCCACCTTCCAGTTGATCCCAGCTCCCCTCACTCTTGGAGAGAAAGCATTCTCTCCTCTGATAACATCCAACTTCTAGTTCCAACTTGCAAATACTACATCACGGTCCAGCTTTTCTTGATAGTTGGCTTGCCCATCCTTTGACCTCCTCCTTCCTGGAAGACTCAAGGATGGTGCATCTTTTAACCACCAGGAGGCAACAGACAATTACAGCACATGAAGCTTAAACTGCTGAACTTGGTAGTTAGCAATGATAACAGGAAGTAACCTGGATAGCTGAGGGAAGACTAAGAAAAGCCCCTAAGTGAACAAATAGCATGTATATTAACGCAGGAATACTCATCACCGAAATTCTAGTGTTAAGGTTTGTTTTTGGTCTCAGGCTTAAGTTCCTAAGAGTCGGTTATGAAGGATGACTGGGGGCTCTAGATAAACTAGAGTTTAGCTGCACTAAACTAGACCAAAAGTCAACTTGTTTCAGTGTCCCATGAATACTCCAAACTCACTCTCCTGGTTTATAAGATGAGGTATCACTACTGCCTGCACTGCCCAGACTAAAGCAGTGTGCTCTCAGCCTCTTTAGTAACTAGGACCATAGATGCACACCAACATTTACTGGAGACCAGCTAAAGTCCCATTGTCTCCACTTCTGCAGTTTGCAGCTTGTCTGGATTAGAGATTAGATGCACAGACTCTTAAAAGTCGTTTTAGACCATTTGCGTGTGAGTGGGTGGGTGAGGGGATTGACATCACATACATTATGAACATGGAGCTCCCATAATTCAGAATTGAGAAAGCTGAAAATCAGGATGTGATTTTATAAAAATGTCTGTGTGAAACAAATTCCTTGCACACAAACCGTCTCTTCCAACTCCCATCCTCACACACATAATGCTTCCCCCAATTGGATTTTTAAGGTCACAATAAAATAAGCAGTAAAGTCTTAAATGACTTTAAAAAAAAAAAAAAAAATGCTGGTCTGAAGATCTTCTTGCTCTGCTAAACTTAAAATCAGTAAACTAAAAAATTACCTAGATGTAGGCTTCAGCTGTTATGTAGAAGGTCCACAGCCCACTAAAGAGCAATCCTCATGTGTGAATCATCATGTTCAATATCCTACGTCATCTTTATAGTACAATCAAGAAAGATTATTTTTAGGTTTCTGTTTTCCTTAGTTGAAAATGAAGTACCCAAGAAGCCAGAAACCATACCTTCTCATAAGAAAAACCAATAAACAAAAAAAATCCTACAGAAACCAGGGTTGAGGACAACATTTTATTGCTACCAGAGGCTTTATCACCAGTCCATGGTTCTGACTGCAGTGCCTTCTTCAGACTGCAAAGGGAGCTCAGGGTCTAGAAGTCACTCAGAAAAACAAGGGGAATAACTTGTTACCAAGAAAATCCTAATAGCTCAATATAAACTAGAACATTGAATTCAATTATAAGTTACATACTCAAATCAGGGCTGCCCCATAATCTAGACACTTGCTCCTACTGATTTTAAATGAATGAAAACAGATCAGTTACAAAACTCTATGTTACATACACATTTCTTTGGTGAGCACCCAGATATATTAACTTTATAAGAAATTCTTTATACAAATGTCAAAAATGCTCAAAATGTCCTAATTACATGCCATTTTTTAAGCTTTAAGATAAACAAAAGAACAATAATCTTGTTTTTAAACTAAAAACTGAAACGAGACACACAAAGTAAGAGAACTTTTTCTATTACCATTGATTCATGGGGATAGCTTTAAAGTGCCCTTTTCAAAATAACGAACTTGAGCCATGGATTAAACATGGCTGCCACACAAAAATAATTTGCTTACTGAATTGCTTTTTTTAAAAGTTGGAGGCTACCTATTCAAAACGCATACATCAACAAGCACAAAACTCCTAAGTATCCAACAGAGAGGCAAGAAAAGGCAAGAGACAATGAGGACGCTGGAAACAAAGTTTCTAGCTATGAATTTTGTATCTTTCCCCCCTAGACACTGATTTATTATTTTATTTTTTGGACATGGGGCAAACTATTATTTTAACAAAAAAAAATGTGGAACTGACATAGTACAAAGAACTTTTTAACTTTTAAATATATTTTGGATCTTGAGTCTATAAAATATGCCTTTATATTAAATAATGATGACTTGTAAGTAGCTGCACAAAGGAACAGGGTGGTTTTTTTTTCCTGGCTCACTTCCATCAGTCTGGTACAGCACATGCGCTCCGTCCTCTACAGCCTTTCTTGGTTTTCTATCCTCACTTCCAAGTAGTCAGCCCTAGTGTGCCCTGGAAGGTTAACACCTGAAACTACATGACTGAAACAGGCTGCAGAGGTGGACAGGGAGAGGCATTTCCCTCTTGCCTTGATAGATCAGTGCCACACACAGAGCCCACGTTCTCTGAAGCACTGTCTTCATTGTAGAGCCGCTTGATCCCATCGTAGAAGTCATCCACTTCCATTTCCTCCACTTTGCGCTTAGCAGAGTTATGCTTGCACCCACCGGCAGCTGGGAGATGGCGATGGTAGAAGGCTGTTGTATCTCTGACTGGCACTTCTGGCTTGCTGTTGTCCTTGGAGAAATCTGGGCCTGCCACAGAGGAGGGATGTAATTTGAACGCTCCTCTGTCGCAGGTCACCAGGGTGTGCTGGAGGGGACGGTAGACGTACACGGAATTTAGAGGCAGGGAAGACTGCAGAGCAGAAAGGTGATGTGCAGCCAGCTCCCGACAGTGGATCAACTGGGAACTGTCCATCTGGATCAGGAAAAACAGAAAGATATCATCATTAATCGGCACAGCCCACTGTTACTTTCACTAGCCACTGTTCGGTCCTGCGCCTTCTCTCCCTTCAGCTTTCTTCTTACCACATCCTCTACCTCACTCATTGATTCTCCACCTACTGAGCATTCTTCTAAAATATGTTTATACCCATGCTTCACACATAAATCTGCACTCAAGTGCTGGGCTCTAATGTGAACAGAAACCTTTGTTCACGGCTGCATTAGCACCGTCTGTCTATACGGCCTCTACTCCAGTCTCCTTAAGGATGAGTCAAAAACAGTGGAAACGATTAAACTGGAAATGATGGGGAAGTTCCCCTAGCTAAAAATTTAAGTATTGTTTTAAAACAACTGGAAAGGTTAAACAAGTCATATCTTTGTAGAAAATGGTAAGAACTTATTAACACTACATAGTTTGGGAATTGATTTTTTTTTCTTATCCTTCGAGATAGTTCAGATATTAATCCTTTCTAGATTAACAACCACTTGAGCCCCCCAACCTCTTGAACACCCCCAATTTCCAAAGTCACATTTCTGTTCCAACATACCCCCACGATTAAGCATATAATCACAATCATCCAGTCTTGCATCTGGTGACTGCAAGCATCAAGTTTTAGGCATTATGTCCTAGCTATCCCTTTATGCCAGTGGTTCTCACCTCGTGGGTCATAACCCCCTGGGGGGAGGTGAATGCCCCTCCAGTAGAAGCCACATAGGACCACTGGAAAACAGATATTTACATTACAATTCATAACAGCAGCAATTAGTTATGAAGTAGCAATGAAAATGTTATGGTTGGGGGCATGTGAGGAACTGTACTGAAGGATATCAGCACTAAGAAGGTGTGAACCACTGCTTTATACTGAATGTTAGTGAGTACAATGGAAGGACTTCAGTAGTTTTGCCTTTCAAGTGTCTGCCTTAATTTTGACTGGTAGCACACTATCCGAATGACCTCGGGTAACCATCCACTGCTCTTTTATTCTACATTTCTTCAGCAACATGGCAATGCCTTCAGAGTAAGCCACACACTTTCTAGGAATAGGACTCTCTATAAACCTGGCCAACCTTCCTTCCCATCCTCACTTCCCAGCGTACCCCACACTGACATTCTACACTCCTGGCAAGCAGGTCAAATCTATTTAACACACAAATTGGCCCCTTCCCACTTTTCCCTTTTTTACCTGCTTCTATATTTTCAACTGATCCCTTTTTCTCTGCAGGAAGTTTATCTTGGCCATGTAAGTACCGGAGATCAAGTTTTCCCTGTTGCACATGTACATTTTACAGCATTTAAGTTAGCTTTCCCTGCCTTTCTTTTTTGTGTTTCTCACTCAGACTGGCTGCCACTCTTAGTTCTTCCCATCAGCCCCTCCTAGGTTCTGGCTTAGGGGCATGCCCTATCACACCCAGCTTATATTGGACATTTCTTACCCATATTTAACTCACCTCCACACAGCAGACCCCACTATGTTAGTCAGGAGAGAATCAATTGGAAGAAGTTACCCGAACCTATCAATGCCAAATGAAGACTAACACCCACCACCTTGTTCACTTAGCCTTCCTCCCAAGACACTATGAGGTAAGACATTTTAATAGTCCCTTCTAACTATTAACGTTTTTATTTTTATTTTTTTGTGTGTGCGTGTGCGCATTCACACATGCTCATGTCGTCTGAGGTGCACACATGGAGGTCAAAGGATGGTGCAGTCAGTCTGGTTCTCCCTTTCTACCTTTACATGGGTGTTAGGGACTGAACTCAGGTAGTTAGACTTTATATGGACTAGATCTAATTATTAACCCTGCTAAAAAGCTAATAAAAACTGGTAAGAAATGGAGCTTCCAATAATTTCAAGTAGCATACCAAACAAACAGAAAATCACAATGGAAAGGCACTTGGCATCCCAGGAGAGTAAAAGTACCACGAATGTTCTTTTTTTTTTTTAAAAAAAAAAAAAAGATTTATTTATTATGTATACAGTGTTCTGCCTGCATATCAGAAAAGGGCACCAGATCTCATTACAGATGGTAGTGAACCACTATATGGTTGCTGGGAATTGAACTCAGGTCCTCTAGAAGAGCAATCAATGTTCTTAACCTCTGAGCCATCTCTCCAGCCCATAAATGTTCTATTAAAAAGAAACATTCACTATTATCTCTATTGATGAAACAGAGATATGAGAGTTGTTCTTTTTTTTTTTTTTAATGATTTGATGTTTTGTCTACATGTATGCCTTTGTGGGGATGTCAAGTCCCCTGGAACAAGAGTTACAGTTGTGAGCTGCCATGAGGGTGCTAGGAAGTGAACACAGGTCCTCTGGAACAGCGACAATGTTCTCCAGGCTCAGAGTTATTTTCTAGAGGTAAAGTCTATCAAAAAATGATAAAATTATTTAAATAAATACCATCTATTTGAATTTTACTTTCCACTGGGGTCCCTAAACAAACTTTGTCCAAAATAATACATCAAAATAAATCCTAGGGGGCTGGAGAGATGGCTCAGAGGTTAAGAGCACTGACTGTTCTTCTGGAGGACCTGAGTTCAACTCCCAGCATCCACATGGCAGCTAACAACTGTCTGTAATTCCAAGATCTGATACCCTTACACAATTGTACAGGTAGGCAAAACACCAATTCACATAAAATAAAAATAAATATTTTTTTAAAAAATCCTAATCTAGCACAATATGAATTTGTCCCTTTAAAATAAGCCAACCCCAATCTACCGCTTTTGTAGTAAAGTATACTTGTTTAAGTACGTGTACTATAATTATCAACTCAAGTCCTTCATCTTGCTCTTAAAATTTAAGCATTTAAAATTAACCATCCATTATGAGCTGAGAATCTTTATTAACCATTTTTATGACTATCTCGTGCAATTTTAATATAGTGACCATTTCTAAGTATTCCTTGTCAACAACAACAAAATAGTGCTAGGTCTTGTCATGGATCTACTTATAAAGAAACAAGACCTTGCATTCTGATCTAAATAAAAACAGGTGAATGTAGCAAGGACAGAACTACCCCTAGAAGAACTAGCAACTATCATGCTAGGTCCCAAAGGATGGTCCTCATGCTTCACCCATTGAGCCATCTCTCCAGCCCTGGACTAGACTCTTTAAAGTTTGGGTGTTACAAAAACAAAAAGGGTTGGAGATGGCTCTGTGGATAGGAGCATATACTGCTCTTGCAGAGGGCTCCAGTTCAAATCCTAGCACCAACATCAGGTAGCTCACAACATAGATATATAGCAATCAAACCACCACCAGCCCCTTTTAGCCTTCATAATCAAGAAGTAGTTCTATGCCATGCTAATGAACTCTCAAATAATTCCCTAAAGTGAAGCTGTAATTGATAACTAAAGTGATTTCTAAGACCTCGTCAAGTCAGTTAAGGAAAAGGTAATTTTAAATGAGCAATTTCTTTGAGCCCCAGAACACATACAAAGAAAATCAACAACTCTTCGAGCTGCGCACTAGAGAAGTGAAAGATCAGTCTCTATGGACACCAGTTTGCACATCTAAACTGAATTTTCTCAGGTGGCATGAGGAAAACAGGGCTTTTAAACAGTTACTAACAGACAGCATTATTACTTTACTACACTTGAATACAACTGTCCCTATCTAAACTTTTCTATGCTGGGGTGGTTAATATTTGAAACCATTTAAAAATGCTAGTTTCAAACTGATTTTTTATTTTAAACTAAGGACTGAACCCAGGGCCTTTTCTCTACCAATAAGCTAACTCTCCAATCTCTCTTTTAAAACCATACAGTAACCACCCTCTCAATTTCATTAAGGAAAAAAAAAAAGTGCAATGACCACAAGTGAAGCTCATGGCTACCTGTGCTTTCTGAAGCAGTTCGATTGTAAGAGGAAGCCAATCGGGAATAAGTTTCTCCATCTCCAGACTAACCATAGCCAGAGCTAGCATGGATCCTTTGAACTGCAAAAGTTGGTTGCAGGCCATACAGTGAAGGAGTTGCTTGGTCAGGACTGCCAAATGTTGAGACGGGCTCAATTTGGGCAAACTGAAAAGTAATTGAGGCCTCGTTGACACCGCAATGGCATGGAACTAGGGGCAGGGAGAAAAACCACAAAACTGTTATTTAAGGAAATAACTAAGAAAGGATACTTAAAAATAAGTTCACAATTCAGTGATTTGATATATTTTCAGAATCTAATTTTTCCTTGACTAATTTCAATAGATTTCCCATACAAATCCATAAAAAATACATTAAAAGACAACATCTGTCCAAGCTACTGGACCAAAACTATGTGTTCAAGTAATAACAAAAACATTTTGCATATACTTACAATATGAAGAAAATCCAATGGTGTGGCTGTATGGAGATCCCAATTCAACTTATCCAGAATAATTCTCTCCATTCTCAAAATCTCAGATGTGGAACAGCCACAGAAACTGTCTCTTGCCAATACTTTTAGCACTGGAATTTTCTATCCAAGGCAAAAGGAATAGGAAACAAACTCATTTCCAGGTCCGAAATGAATCTGACAGAATGTTCTGACAAACAAAATGTAAACTAATAGAGAAAAAAATTTTCAAAAAATAAAATTAACTGGAGAGGTGACTGAGTGGTTAAGAACAGTGGATGTTCTTCCTGAACCTGAGTTCAATTCCCTGAACCTACATAGTAACTCACAACTGTCTTAACTCCAGTCCTGGAGAATCCAATGCCCCTTTCTGACTTTCTAGGCACACAGCACACATACATACATTCAGGCAAAACACCAACACATATTTTTTTAAAAAAAGCTGATTTTCTGAAGCAAGCATCCAGAGGGACAACACATCTAAACCCTAACTTGAAACTGTAGTTTTTAAGATAGCATTCATTTTGAAGTCCCCAGAGGCACAAGTGGCCCGGCTCTACTCCCAGACTACTCTAATGGCTGTGTACAGCCCCTGGAGACCAAAGGTGGCCAAGCTCTCCCCTACAGAGAAAAAAAGCCCAATATCAGGATCCCCCAATCCCTGAGCTTGGCCCAACATCAGGTCACAGAATCTCACCAATTTCAGGCCCTCCTCCCAAGAAACCCTACATAAAGCCTGCCTCCTGCTTAGTACTTTGCTGTTTCTCTTCAGAACAGAGGCAGCCACCCTCTATGTCTTTCCCAATAAAATTTCTTATGTGAGATTTGTTGCGCAGTGGGACTCTGTGGTATTCCTTGGCTCCTAACAGCCAGGATACTTTTTCCCTCAGAGATATAACACACAGTTAGTAATAAAGGTTTCATTAAAAACAAATGAAAAAAACCTTCTAAGCAAATCTACCAAAACAAAGAATAAACCTGGAAAGGATTCATTACCTCATCTTCTTCAACAGTTTTAGCAGCTAGAAAAAAACAGCTGATTGCAATACAATTCAAATATTTTGGATGGGCCTAAAATTTTGAAAAAAAGCAACATTAGTGATTATATTGAATTGAGCCTTTTCTATTTTTAAAACCTAAATACATTTTTAGTTCAGTTCCCCCAGTTTGCATCTTCCTAGGTACAAAAAAAAAAAAAAAAAAAAAAAAAAAAAAATGTGTTCTTTCATATTTGTCGTTAAATAGATGCTATAGAAAGCTCCCAACCTGACTCCTTCCCAGAATTTTAAAACAAAAGAAATACTACTGTCCTTCCAACATCTCATCTGTCATGACAGCATGCTTACCAGTGAACTCTGGTTTAACACACAAGCCCTAGAACAAGAAGCTGTGCTTGAGCACATCTTATAATACTTACTTTTACTGTAGCTAAAAACCTATCCAAAAGACTGCTTGCCAGAGCAAATGTTTCTGGGTAAAGGTTGAACTGGTATTTGAGTTTTGCCAACCACTGAATTACTTCATCTCTCTGGGATGGAGAAACATTCTATAAGGGAATAATTAAGAAGAAAAGAAAATTACAAAGTTTCAACTATCCTTAGGTGTCCATTTCGAGTTCTCTAAGCACAGGGCTGAGACAGCTCAGCAGGCAGAGGCACTGAGTTCATCACTGAGATTCACAGAGAAAGGATAATCAGCCCCCACCAGTTGTCCTCTAACCTCCAACATGTGCTGTGGCACACACATGCCCACATACACAAAATTAGTAAGATAACATTTTTAAATGTCAGGAAATAAAAGAGAAAATTCACTAATAAGTTAAAATATTTTAAGGTCATTCAAAATTGCACTTGAGATAGATGAAAATTTTAAATACTATATCACATTTAATATTATCTGGTAATTTACTTTATAAAAATTTTTACTATCGGGGCAGTTAAGAGCACTGACTGTTCTTCTGGAGGACCTGAGTTCAATTCCCAGGATCCACATGACAGCTAACAACTGTCTGTAGTTTCAAGGTCTGACACTCTTACACAGTTATACATGCAGGCAAAACACCAATTCACATAAAATAAAATAAATATATTTTTTTTAATTTTTACTATCCATCTCACCAAATATCTATAATATCTATAATTTAAATTAGGTTCAGATATTCAAGAAACAAAACATTTACAAATTTAAGTAAATCATTACTAAATGATAATTTTTAAGTTTTCTCAATTTTTGAGAATATAATTTCTGAGTCAAGAAATGCCCATTAGCTTATCTTAGAAAATATAAATGGACTACTAGATGAAACAGAAGAATTAGTCCACTAAAAGCAAAGCAAAGCAATCATCTTGATTTCCCTAAACACTATTTTGAACTTTTGAGTAAAGGCTTATATCTTAAAAGGTATAAATACACTTTACAATAGTCAAGATTAGTTTCCTTGTATCTTTGTTTCATCACTACTAAACAATTAGAGTACACTGATGAAAAATGAAGCAGTTCTTGAGGACTATTTAAGGACCATGTTAGCCCAGTGTCTCAAATTCACTATGGAGTTGAGGGTGACCTTAAAAGTTCAGATCCCTGGGGCTGGAGAGATGGCTCAGCGGTTAAGAGCACTGTCTGCTCTTCCAGAGGACCCGGGTTCGATTCCCAGCACCCACATGGCAGCTAACAACTGTCTGTAGTTCCAGTTCCAGGCAAAATACCAAGGCAAATAAATAAATAAATAAAGTCTTAAAAAAAAAAAAAAACTTTAAAAAAAAAAAAAAAAAAAAAAAGTTCAGATCCCTTGCATCCACCTCTCAAGTGCTGGGACATAGGCACATCACCACACCCAGTTTATATAGTGCTTAGGATTCTAGGGCTTCATATAGGGAGACAAACTTAACCTACCAAGCATATACCTAGCCCCTTTCATACTAAAGCACCAAATTGGAAGAGCGTTTTCAATAAGGGATCATCCTACAAAATCTATCCAAGCACTAAATTATGCTAACTTATCTTTCTTTATGCCTGATATACAGTATAGTGATCACAGTTCACTTTTCCTAATTGTTGTCAACCTAATTCTTCTATTCTATATATTACCTAACAGCTATTAAATACTCACTGGAGGCCCCTGAAGAGTATAGCTCTGCAAGTAGGGATATAGCTACAACTGCTTTACTGTTCTTGGCTTCCTCTAGGTCCCTCTCCACTGCTGCTTCTCTCATCCCTAGTCCTCCTCTTCTACTTGCTGTCACTTTGCTGGTCAGGTTTGATATGGCAAAGTGTTCTTCCACATTACCAAAATATGTAGTATTTTTAGTGGAGAATTAACATATACCTATCTTCTGGCCAACGCTTTTGGAACAACTTCACAATGGTGAATAGAAATACTAGTAAAATAAATCACCTTTATCAACCACTCACTACAAAGTTTGTAGAGTCAAAGTTATTTACACTTCAAAACTTAAGTCTTATAGCCAAGCAGACCATAAAATGGTATTATACCAGAGTTACATATGGTACTTACTCTAGAGACACCTGGACCAGATCAGTATGGGAGTGTAATGAAATCTTTATAAAAAGGAACAGCAACTAATTCATATCTTTAAAAACTAGGTGGGCAGGGATGGCTCAGTGGTTGGGAGCGCTGGCTGTTCTTCTGGAGGACCTGGGTTCAGTTCCCAGCATCCACATGGCAGCTGACAGCTGTCTGTAGTTCCAAGATCTGACACCCTTACAAGTTGTATATGCAGGCAAAACACCAATTCACATAAGATAAAAACAAATTTAAAAAAAAAAAAAAAAAAAAAAAAAACTAGATGGGGAAATCATTGGTGCTACAAGATACTGGGGTCTTGGTGTTTAAGCCCATGAACTTTATAGAAATTATTTCAAACTCAAGGCAGTAACATAGTTCAGCTCTTCTGAAGAGCAAAAAAGATTAAGGTGGGTGACTGCTGCTCAGGGGACCAATCCTAGAATTTTATCATCAAACCAGAAAAGAACTTAAGGCAGTTTTGAGACTAAAGCTGTCGTACTGCATAGAGTAGCAAAGAGTTCTATGTCCCGTAGATTATTGCCAGTTTGACAGAAAAATGAAGACAATTTCTTTTTCTTTAAAAGACTCATGAAATAGAGCTGGAGAGACGGCTCTTTAAAGAGTGCTGAACTGTTCTTCCATAGGTCCTGAGCTCAATTCCCAGCAACCACATGGTGGTTCACAACCATCTATGACATCTGGTGCCCTCTTCTGTATACTGTATACATAATAAATAAATAAATCTTAAAAAACAAAAACAAAAAAAAAGCTCATAAAGCTCAAGCTTACCTCAAACTTGCTATGTAGTCAAAGGGTGACCTGCTTCCAAGTTTAATCATTCCTTCTAGATGAAAACACTCCTTTCTCTATTTTACTTGATTTATAACACACATACACACACACACACACACACATCAAAACACTGGGTATGGTTTTTAGTTATAGTGCTGCTATGACAACCAGGTCCTGGAGAGGAAGTGATGAGGTGAAGTCAACATCCCGAGATAAGAGCAAGCAGAGCACTTGCCTGGGAAGAACAGCAGCCTAGTTTGAAACCCCCACCCCAAAGATAAAAAATAATTAAGTCTAATAAAATGTTCAGTGTTTATCAGGAGCGGCAACAACAACAAAAATCTAAGAAAACAATCTAAAAGCCGAGAGAGAAAAAAACCTAGGCAATTGGAAGGAAGATTTCTATCAGAATAAAGGATTTATTACAAGAAATCTCAGTACAGGGGCCAGAGATATGGCTCAGTGGTTAGCTGCTCCATTAGAGGACTTGAGCTCTATCTCAGCATCCACAATCAGGTGGCTCACAATGCCTTTAACTTAAAGGGATCATACGAAGTCCCCTTCTGTCCTTGGAGTGCACTCTCAAGCAACCGTGCATGTGTGCACACACACATATACACACACCCATATAAAAATTACAGTACAAAGAAAGTAAAATTAGACAAAGTTAAAGTTGGCTAGATAAATACAATCAAAGAGCTAAAAGTGAAAAATATACTAACTGGAAATTAAAAACTCAAGTGTGTATTTAACAAAATCACATGTGATTGGTCAGCTTTTTTTGTAACCTTGAAGAAAATGTATTCAATCTAGGAACCAGAGAAATGGCCCACAGAGTAAAGAAAGGCACATGCTGGCAACCTGAAAACTGGAGCAAACCCCGAGACCCATATGGTAGAAGGAAAGAACCAACCCCATAAAGGTGTCTTCTGATTCCCACACAAATGCTATGCACAGGTGTGCACACACCCTATGTAAATAAATGTTACAATTTCTAAATCTAAACACATTACCATTAATAGAAAATAATTTGTGTTTACCTTAAAGAACAGCACACTATATTTTTAAAACATGAAATAGCAAATAACAAAATAATGGAATTCTAACAAAAAAAAATCAAAAAGCAATATTTGGAAATGAATGTACTCTAAGTTATAAGCTAACACATCTATATTTACTATCAGGACTGTTGGTAGGGGCAATAAAGCTTTAGTTGGGGTGTAGCTCTGTTTAATACTTACCGAGCCCCGAGTCATTGCCTAGTACTACAAAAAACAAGCACACACACAATATACATTTGGCTAAAGAACAAATATAATCCGACATCTTATTGTTGCCTAAATGAAATCAAGTTTATAGCTAGATTAACAAAATAAGCCAAAGTCACAGCCTAATTCACTATGCATTAGTCTACCTAGAGAAAAAAAAAAAAAAACACTGGAATGGTAAAACCACAAAGGCACACACACAGTCAATCATTCAGTCAAAAAGATGACTTTGTGAAAGTAAATCTAGCTTAAGTATGTAAAGAACCATCACTCAAAACATATATTTATTCTACATTACTTACATGGATGGGACCAAAACCCACTAAGTGACCAGGGCATTATTTGGGAGGGAATGAAAGTATGATCATGTGTGTGGATGCATATGCTGGTGTGCATTTAAATGTGTGCATGTGGAGGTCAGAGAACAACCACAGATGCCAAGGATGCTGTACACCTCCTTCAACACAGTTCCCTACTGACCTAGAGCTCATAATTAGGTTGGTGGGCACTAAACTCCAGAGAGTCTCCTGCCTCTGCCATGTCATGAGCCACCACACCCAGCATTGTAAATGGGTTCTGGGGAATCAAAGTTGACTCCTCAAGCTTGGGAGGTCAACACTACTGGCTGAGCTAACTCCTCGAACCCACTAAAAGCATTTCTGAGGTTCAATTTAGGAGCATCCTCATAATAATTAGACATTAGAGCTTTTCTAAAGTAAAATGGACCAAAAAGCAAAGGAATGCTACTGCACTATCATAAATATTAAATAAAATGTTCCTTTTACTGTACAGTTAGATTTTGTTTCCTAACAAACACAAGTAGAAAGCAGTTTTAAAACACAAATTCTAGAGTCAGCAAGGTGGCTAAATAAGGGCACCAACCTAGGCAAGCTTGATTCATCAAAGTTTGATCCCTGGACTCCAGTGGAAGAAAAGCAAAGAACTAAAAAAGCGCAAAGAACTGATTCCACAAATTGGTCCTCTGTCTTCAACATGCAGGATGTAGCTTACCCACCCCACAACAGTAATAAAGTTACAAAATCCAACAGTTGCTACTATAACTCAAATAGTCTGGATGTGAGGACTAAAGTGATCCCTCCTCCCTTTTGAGATAGGGTGTTATTCTTAGCCCAGCCGCCTGGAACTTTCAGAAATCCTATTGCCTCATCCCCCCAAGTGCATGTTCCACCACATCCAACTGAAAACTGCAATTTTTAAATTTCAGAGAATTCTATCTATTATCTAGTTGCCAAGTGGTTTGTGCACACCTGTGTTTCAGCTGTCCTTAGCATAAATCTTGTTTTTGAAACCTTATCAGATGCTCTAACAAAACCACTTTAAAGTTTGTGACAGGACTTTCTTTGTAATCAAAAGCACTTCAGCAAAATAAATATGCACTATCTAAAGTTTTCACTGTTTTTAATTTTTCCTTAAATTCATTTAAGGCAACAATAAAAATCTTCAACTTCTATAGAACTTTTCTGTAAGTACCAAGAACACACAATAGACCATTACCTGAATAAATTATAAAGAAGCCATGACCATTCATTTAAAAGTTTAACTGGGTGTGCTAACTAACACACACCTGAAACCCCAGCACTCACTGGTAGACATAAGAGCATCAGGAGTGAAAGGTTAGCATTCATCAACAAAGCAAGTCTAAGGCCAGTCTAGGCTACATGAGACCCCAACTCAAAACACCATCGGAAAGTAACAATACTGGAATGTCAGAAAAGGAAATTCAGTCCAATCACCAGAAATTATAATGTGTTACCACAAGAGAAGTACAGTGTTCTATGGGGGCAGGGAGGGAAGTCAACAGGTATAACAGGAATATTTTCTTGCCTGGCCAAATTTTGCTCAACATTGGGGGTGGGGGCTAAAATTAAAAAAGAACCGTGAGAATAGCCTTGTACTTGCAGGAGACAAAGAAAGGGAAGTAAAAGAAAGCAGAAGCAAGCAGCAAAATAGGAAGCCCTAAAAGATTGCACTTTTCTATTTTTACCAGCACTTAAAAATATTTAACAGTAGAAAGACCAGTCCATGACCCGGAATTACAACTTCTCTTTTAAGTCTAACCCCACATCCTCTCCTATTCCTATCAGACCAAGCTCAGTCTAAGTTTAAAGCGCTGAATAGAACTACTTGGCATCACTAAAGCAAGTCCTTAAATAGATGAAACACCTTGATTAATGTTCTGACTCCATTTTGTGTTTGCCTGGATACTTCTCAGCCCTCTGCCCATCCCCCTTCTCCCAACAGTCACATCTGTCTTGGCACCACATGAGATTTCCATGGCTTTGACCATGGTTCAGATGTTAACTGAAATAATTAGACTAAAATAGCCAGAAAAGATTTTACATCAAAAATAACTGGCATGTTATATCTAAAATAATTACTGTTATACCAGAAATGAACATTTAAGATTACTCTCTCACCTAAATTTGATGTAAACTATGATCTTTGTTGAGTTTTGTCTTTAAAAACTATACTGAGCTTGGTAGGCACCAAAAGATACAAGCCTGCTCTTGGTTTAGCTATCAATAAAAGGATAAGACTTTTAATTGACTTAAACATTGTGGTTATCAATAACTATCTCACATGGATCATTTATAGGTCCTCTGTTCTCGGTGCATGGTAAGTATGCAAGAAGGGCAGAAATGCTTACATTCAGCTGGTCTTGAGTGTCATGACTTGAAGCCTGATGATGCACCCACTCTGGGAACCTTAGACAAGACATCTTCTAAGATTTTTGTATCTAAGGCTTGAAAAGTTTCTTTACCCCAAATAACAAATACTGATGCCAAGTTGGTGTTAAAAATCAAGTAGAAGGAAAAAGAACATGCTAATGTTGGAATTTCAATACACACTTGAAGAACTTACTATAAGAACAGATGCAATTAAAGAAAATCTTAAGTTAAAATTAGAAAATCAAGTTCTTGGACAATATATGCAAAACCTCATGCCACTTCTAGTGTTTTTCAAACTGACACAAGGCAAAGGAAAGAAACAAGTTGATTTCTTGTTTTCTGGAGTTGCTGCTTTCAAAACAAAAACCTTGTATATTTTGAAGTTTTTCTAGGAACTGAATAGTTACACGAAGAAAATTTGTTACCAACTCCTTTTATACACAATAACCCATTTGGTACCTGAATATATAGGTGTTCTAGTCATGTGTGTTAGAGCTGCCTGGAAAAGGTTTAGGATCAACTGAGCCACCTGGAAGGGATAATCTTTCCTGTTAAGCTGCCTGAAAGATGAGCAGTGTGTACCATATTTTCAGCTTCTCTGAGTTGCTCCCCGTGCAAGGGTAGGCCTTGGTATAGCTGTATTTGAATCTTGTGAGCCTGTAAGTAACCCCACTTTACCAATTTTGAGCTTTGGTGGTATCCATATTTTGGTCTGTTGTGGGCTTTCTATCTGGAAAAGCAGACTTGTATCTGTATTGTGTATTCCCAGGAAGTCTATTCATCAGCAAACTTGGTGTTAAGAGTAACTAGCTAAGGGTGCTGGAGAGATGGCTCAGCGGTTAAGAGCACCGTCTGCTCTTCCGGAGGACCCGGGTTTGATTCCCAGCACCCACATGGCAGCTAACAACTGTCTGTAGTTCCAGTTCCAGACAAACACCAAGGCGAATAAATAAAAAAATAAAAAATAAAAAATAAAGTAAAAAAAAAAAAAAAGAGTAACTAGCTAAGGGTTTAGTCTCAAGGATTATCTGTAGCATTCAGATCAATATTTGTACAACTTACTAGGAATGTCTTTGGTATCAGGGCCAGCAGCCCAGCTCAGTGGAGGCTCTTGCAGCTCTGATCTAGCAAACTGTATTGGATCTCACAGGGCAGAAAACCAACTTCCACATAAACACTGCAGCACTCACACACGTAATTAACAAATGTTACTATTTTATCTCACATGTCCTAGAATTTTCGGTAAACTAAAAACTACTTGACTGAAGAATTTTAATCATCCTTCAACAAACTAAACATCCTTTAGTTTATAGATTTTATCTGATAAGGAAATAAATATTAAGAGATATATAGAAATGTTACAAGGAAAGAGATCTATTAATATAACTCATGATTATTTGATTTGGAACTTACATATTAGTGTAAGATTTGATGAATGACTTTAACTGTATGAATCTATTAGCCACATCACTAATATTTTCTATCTTTTGTGACCAGATTACAAATATTTTAAATTGTGTTGCAGTTATTCAGAAAAGGAAAAAGTAGGCCCACCTTATAGATTTGATCCTGTCTTGTTCTCTGCTGTTGCCTCAATGATACCTGTTAGCTTGGCTACAGGATAGACTAGGTAACATGGTAATTTAGCAATTTACCACAGCACCATAAAATACCACCTTCACAGCTATGCTGCCAAAGGTTATTACAGTTAGCTACATCCTGACTTAACAAGATGGCAGGAGAAAGGGGAAAGACAGTTCTTTCTAGAACTCTGTTGGAAGGCTGTAATATAGTCAATAATATATTGGAAGTCCTAATATAGCCAAGAAATTTAGAGTTTTCTCCACTCATATCTTCAATGTATAGAACTGTACCTAGACTATAGCAAATACTCAATAAGCATTTAAAGAAATCTAAACCATACATTCATACAAAAATAGAATAAAAAAGTATGAGAAGAGATTGCCTCAAGTAAAGATTCAAATTGTAACTATTATTCATTATCAAAGTCTTTAACAACACAGAGCTGTATCTATCTTAAGAGAATCAAATGATATACTAAATGATTGTGTCTAAGTGTTCCTACTACAGGTAGTAGTTATTCAAAGTCAACTAGTCTTCAACATGCAAACTGACAAATATCAAATGCAAAACAGATTTCGTCAGCCTGTAGGAATGGAGAGTAGAACCAGAACACGGACTTCCATCGCCTATAAAGCTAAAGACAACCTCAAACAGCACAGCACTTTCTGCCATTTGATCACTGGTGCTTATTAAAAATTTTCTGGCCACTCTTTTCATCCCAAGCACCTTGTTAAGTGCTGGGATTAAAATGATGCACAAGCTTTACATAGTAAATTGCTAGAGTGGATAAACTTTTAGTTACTTATAAAATGTTAACTACCAGAATATGATTAAAGTACTCAAATATCTAAAGGAAAGTGTATAAACAACAGCAAAGAGTTCAGCTAATTATCTCTCAAAAGACTTGTAACCCTACCATTACCTAGTAACTCACTTGAACTCCTTATAAATAACACAGGAGATTTTTATGGTTGTTATTCCCTAAATATAATAGTTTGGTGATGTTCTCTGTTTGAAATAGAAGTTTACTACTGTATTAATCTATAAGAAAAATAAATAAATGTAATTACCAGTAACTCAGGTAAAACCAGTTTTATCTTGCTCTGTTTCAGACAGATGATGTTCCTTAAAGAACATTTTTTGTTTGGTTTTTAAGGACAAGTTCTTGTGTAGCTTAGATGAGCCTCCAACTAACATTGGCCTTGAATTCCTCTTAAGTGCTAGGATTACAAGTATGCACCACCACACCAAGCTTCAAACATGTTTAATGTGTTTAATTATACAAATAGTCTCAGTGTAACATCAGGATATATATTATGCCAATACTGTACTTCTAATAAAACACCTATCTCAAGAGAAATTACCTGATTTGTAGGCATTTTCGGTACATTGACCTTCCACATCTGGGCTTCCCTGGAGATTGCCCTTTCCAATAGGAAAGACAATCTCTGATTTTCCAAAGGTCCTGGAAACTTCATGATATCCCTTTGGATCTGCCTGCCACCCAGCTTGATGTAGCTACCTATTAAAACCAAATACAAATAATGTTCATCACTTAATTATAGAATAAGTATAATATACACATTAATGAATGTTAGTACTTATTAAGCAATTTATGAAGTAAAATAAGAACATTATGAGGCTGTATAGGATTTTATAGCTCTTTAAAATACCATATATTAAAGTTAGCAGCAATGTTATCTAAAGCATCCTCATTTTAAACCTGAAATTCTAAGAGCACTGACTATTAGAAATTCTTAGTAGTTGTCCCAAACAGTCTCTAAAAACACTACTATTCAGTAAGCGTCATTACTTTTATTTACCATTTAAAGACACTAATTTAATTACACTAAATCATTAAGTTATGTAAGAGGTAACAAGACTGATTTAAAGGATTCTCTGTTCTACGTCTAATTAAGGCCCTTAGTAAGACTTTCACATGTTTAGATGCTAACAATTTAAAAAAGAATCTAGAAAATATTTTGAGATGAGTGAAAAATGAAGACATCAAAAACTTACAAGCTTACAAGATGCCAAAGCAAGCTATGGGTGCTAAGGGAAAAATTCCTGAAAATGCCTGTATTAAAATATCCCAAATCATTTGCTTAACCACCACCTAGAAAGACAATGTAAGTCACGTGTGGTGGTGCATGTAACCTCAACATTTCTGAGGACCTATGTTCCGTACACAGCAAGACCTTGTTTTTGTTTTCTTTCTTTAAAGGAAGGAAGGAAGGAAAGAAGGAAGGAAGAAAAAAAAAGTTTCAAAACCAGGCCTGGTGGTGCACACTGGTAAACCTAGGATATAGAAACAGGCAAATGAGAAGTCCAAGTCACCCTTGGCTAAACTCCAAGTATAAGAGAAGATCAGCCTGAGCTTTTCAAATAATTAATTAATTTCAACTTGAAACTAATTAATTATTTGAATTATAATTGAATTATGGGACAATGTGACGAAAGGGAGAGACAACCAAATCAATTGAGAATCAGTATGGAGAGGGTCTAGTTTAAATGCAGCTCTAACTGAACTGGCTCCTGGCATATTTTAAGGGACATTACTACAAAGAGGTAAGTGGAATGTTGACTCTATGCAGGTTATAGTCTATATGCATGAAAACTACATTCACTAAAATTTAAAAATGTACTGTAATTCTGTAAGAGAATATTCCTATTCATAGGAGATACTGAATTTTTGGAGTAAAAGGTCCTAATATATGCCACATACATAAGACAAAAAAAATTGGGTAAAATTCCAAAAAAGCATTTTTATACTCCTATTAAGGAAATCACAACAGCAACTCTATTAATAATACTGGACTGACTGCTTACTTTTCTGAACAGGGATTATCAATTCGAGCCTTTGAGGTTCCCATATCTACTATTCCCTCCTTGACTTTATCCACCAAAACTACTGGCTCATGGGTGATTGCAAAGAAGCGGGTTCAATCTCCATGCTGTCCTGCCAACTTCCAGCGCCTTCTGTACATCAATATTCATTCTCCCACTAAATATGCTATTGATCTATTAATATCACTTTTGGAATAGTGCAGAAACACCCCACCTTCCTTTGTCTGACATAAACCTACCTTTCCATTTAACTACTGTGAGACCACTGCTAGTGAGTATTTTCAGCTAATGAGTTTCCTGACCACCAACAGTTTCCAGAATTTAGCACCATGCCCAATAAATAATAGTTTACACTTGTTAGATGCTTATCAAGCAACAAGCAGCCTTCAATGCTTTGCTACTTGGCCGGCTATTGTTCATATTAACCTAGATAATCCTTGCTTAATACTATAACGGTGAAATTACTAAATCCATTTAAAAGATGTACAAGCACACAGAAACAAGTTTTACAGGCCAGAATAAACAAACACTTTTCGATTCTAATCTCGGTCCCTTCCCCTCTTTAAAAAGACAGGGTCTCGATTGCAACCCTTAGCTAACTTGAAACTCGCTAGTCTACAAGGTTGCTGTTCAAAATGATCAATGACTCCTCAATGAGTAAAATCGGAGTATTTTACTTTGCGATTCTAAGATTTGCAGTTGATTCATCTACCTGATGCCTTCCACTATTTTAGCACAATGTTCAACTTCTGCCTAATGATCTACAGTGGAGCCCATAACAGAGGACATTTTTCTACCCCACAGTTCCCTCTCTTTCTAGGTTCCTCCAGCAGCCTAAGCCCTAGGTAACCTTACCCTCCAGTAATAACGGCGGGGGGTGGTGGTGAACTATTTGCATGACATTCACTCTGTTTAGCCCCCAAAATTATCTTCGCGTGGCCCCGGGGGACCCGTAGCCCCGGAGGGCGGGGGTGTGTCCCCTTCTTTATTAGCCTGGCTCGCGGATCCTGCAGTAACTGGTCCCCGAGTCGGTGACGCACTATGGCTACAAGTTACTTGGGGGACAGAAAACACCGAGCCGAAAGGAAACCCACCCAGCACTGCCAGCGGTGGCGTCCCCAAGGTGCCCAGATAAGGACCGGGGAAGGCCGGGTCCTAAGGGAGCGGCGCGCGCCCCCGCGAGCCCCCACTCCGGCGGCGCGCACGGCGGCCGCGCCGCGCCCCCGCCCTCACCTTCTCCTCTTCCTCCTCTTCCTCCTCCTCCTCCTCCTCCTCCCCGGCAGAGCTGTAGGCCTCACAGTGGTGACGCGGGGTCATCCGGGAGCCCGTTACCACCTCATGATCCTCGGCGCGCGGCAAGCGGGGCGCGCGGGACCAGGGCCGGGCTGACTGAGGAGGGAGAAGAGGGTGAACCGGGCCGGCGGGCGCGGGCACTCGGGCGGGACGCACGGCTGCGGCCGAAGGGTCAGTCAGCGAACTAGTTCCATGATGACCCTGGGCCCGAGGCCGCCGCCGCCCGTCCCGCTCCTCCGACCGCCGCCGCTGCTACCCGGGTGAGGAGGGGGCGCCCTCTCTCCATAGGGCGGCGGGGGCCGGGGAGAGGCGCGGGGTGAGGCCGGCTCTGCCCCTGCCCGGGGGAAGCGCCTCCGAGGGGAAATGGTGGAAGGGGGGGAAGGGGAAAAAAGAAAAGAAAAGGAAGGGGAAAAGGGGAGAAAATAAGAAAAAGCGAGACAGAGGCGCTGGCGCGTCCGCTCGCGGGGAAGGCTGGGGAGGGAGGGAGGGGCCAGAAAGAAGCGCCGGCCGCCTAGCTCCGCCCTCGCGGACTGATCTCGGCCGCGCGCGTCTGTAAACAAGCCAGTGTTCTTCCCGCAACCTTCGGTCTCCCACGGCCGCACAAGAGTGTGAACAAACGCTGAACTTCGGGAGAAGATCTAGGGAAGAAGACGGAGCTCCTAGGAAACAGGAAGTGCGTTTGGTGTGCGCAAAGCCAAGGACGGGTACGCGGACTCGTTTCTCTTGGGGGAGAGCAAACACCTGTGTCCTTCCGCTCAGTGACGTAAGCGGCTTAGTTAGTCGAGGAGGCATGCAGTGGCCGGAGAGTGTGCTGCGCATGCGCCTCTGTAAAGAAAGGCGTCCCTGAGCGCTCGCCCGAGGGAAGGGTTTCTGGTTGAGCGTCTATGCTCAACCTACGGTCTCGGGTATTTTCCAACCGAACTTGACTCTAGAGCTCCCAAGCGAATTTCTTGAACGGGGCTGGTGATCTTTTGTGTAAATATTACATTCTTTACTGACCTCACCAAAAGAATTATTGACAAGTACGGGTGTGTGGATTTTTACTATCCTGTAGGTGGTGGGAGGCTCTGAAGCGCTTTAGAAATCTGAAAAATTAGAAGGATCATACCATGCTCAAGGCCACTTTTAAAAACAGTAGATAACGCTGCTGACGCCTTGGCAGTGCGCCAACAGAATTCAAGTTACCAACCAATATGTCTAGTATTCCAGGGTCCGTTTTTATCACTAGGTGCTTAACGAGTGTAAAATGTGTTTTATTAACTTGAAGTCCTTTTTACTGAAGATGGTAAATTTTGCTTGTCCTGTAATGGCCCTAATTATGAAAAGAATGACGTCTTAGCAGTTAGCTTTGGAGAAGAGAACTGAAATTCAACTATTTAGGTAGCCAAGTACTCTCATTTTACATCAGTGGGAAAAATTATATATGTACATATATATACATATATATATATATATATGAATGAATGACAGGGAAGATCCCTGCCTGCCTTCAAGGAGTTTGCAATTCAAGCACAATAAAAGCCATTGAACTAATTATTACGATCTGAAATCACCCAATACACTATTTTACTGCACAACCATCCCCTCCCTAGAATATAAGGTCATAGATGGCAGGGATCTTGCATACTTTGTCTTATGCTGCATTTCTGCATGTGAAAGGTTCCCGATACTTGATTACGGCTGAATAAACAAGTACCCCTAGCAGGAATATCAAGATGGAAAATTGCAGGCTGCTATGGAAACACCCTTAGCTCAGTGAGCATTTCTTTGAAAAAATGACTAAGATGAAACTTGATGCCACTGGGCAAAGAAAAGTACAAGCAAAATAGAAACATCATATGTAAAAGCTCTGAGGCTGACCTTCCTTTGAGAGACGACGGGAGAGAGCTGAGGCCAGACAGGAAGACTGAACCATCTCTCCACCACCACCACCCCCATTCGATCCCTCTTAAAACTGTGTGCGTGCTTGTCTGTCTACATTGAGTCTGAATGTCACAACTGTCCACATCTCCAGCCCCTGGTGATCTGGCACCCTCTTCTGTACTGCACTGGCACCCCACACACAAATACACATATTTAAAAAGAAAATCTTATTTTAAATAGAAGATATATGCAGATGCTCACGGAAGCATTGTTTATAATAGGTCGATTACTTGTATTTCTACTTATAGTACTGTGGATTAAATTGCCCCTGACAATCATGAACTTCAAAAAGAATAAGTTTGTAATTTAAAGATTTTACCCCTGGCTACAGTTTAATTGGATTAATTCTTATGTCAAACAACTTGGTAAAATATTTATCAAAAATCTATAAAAATGTAAATGCTGTTGGATGCAAGAATAACTTCATAGAAGGTTATGTGTAAGATACTAGATTTTTTCATTTTTCAAGTAACAGCTTTACTGACATATAAACCATGTATTTAAAGTATATGGTTCACTGGCTCTTAATGTATTTGAAGCACTCATAATCACAATCCATTTTAGAACATTTTTTTAAACTTTATTTATTTATTTATTTATTTGCCTTGGTGTTTGCCTGGAACTGGAACTATAGACAGTTGTTAGCTGCCATGTGGGTGCTGGGAATCGAACCCGGGTCCTCTGGAAGAGCAGACGGTGCTCTTAACCGCTGAGCCATCTCTCCAGCCCCCATTTTAGAACATTTTAATCACCTAGAAAATAAACCCAAAATGCTTCAGGTTTTACTCACCAACCCCATGTCCACCCCAGCACAAAGCAACATGCACAAGTTTCTGCCTAGAGAGATTTATGTATTTAGAACATTCACTGAAATAGACTTTTTGCAATGGTGTGCCTTCTAGAAACCATTTGTCAATTGTCTGAAGAAAAATATGGATATTCTTCACCATTTTAAAATGTTTTTTAAACTTTTGGGTTTTTTTTTTTTTTATGTGAATAGGTGTTCTGCCTACCTGTGGGTCTGTACATCATCAGTCATTAGTCCCCTGGGACTGGAGTTGCAGACAATTGTGAGCTGCCCTGTGGGTGCTGGGAATTGAACCAGGGTCATCTGGAAGGACAGACAGTGATCTGAACTCTGAGCCATCTCTTGAGCACCCACCAT
This sequence comes from Sigmodon hispidus, assembly GCA_004025045.1. Lineage (NCBI taxonomy): Eukaryota > Metazoa > Chordata > Mammalia > Rodentia > Cricetidae > Sigmodon > Sigmodon hispidus. Next base: position 66,739 of record PVIH01005358.1, read on the forward strand.
TCATTTGTTCTACTTTGGCTCAGGGTCTTTTCTTTTTTAATAACTGTACTTTGCAATGAAGTCTAGTTACATGGTGGATATAAATCCCCTAGGAAAATAAGTCTTATAAAGACAAATGTATTGGTTAAACATTTATGTCTTGTAGTATATTTTTAGGAATGTTTCTCAAATGTTTTTGGAGTGTTCGAGTACATGATGTTTGAGACTGTGACTCACTATGTGGTAGGCATAGAACTAAGTACATTCATTGTATCTTTTTTTTTTAATTCCCAAGCCCCCAAATCAGTCGTGTTTCCTTCCTTCCTTCCTTCCTTCCTTCCTTCCTTCCTTCCTTCCTTCTTTTCTCATCCTCCTTCTTCCTCCTTTTTTGCTGACCCAGTGTATAGAAGAGAAAACAGTAGGTGTTTAAGGTTGGCCACATGGAGAGTTACAGCAGCCAGGACTCAATTCCAGCTTGATTTACTCCAAAGCTTCCTTATACTTTCAGGTACCATTTCTGATTTGTTCCTGTGAATATTTCTGGCTTCATTAAATTTTAAAATAAAAACACATGCCCTACAATTGTTTTTAACTTGCCTTTAATCTTAGAACAATATTTTTTGTTAGCATTCTAGAGAGTAGCTTTAACTTTTGTTTCTAAAGTGTTTGGCTTGTTTTGGAAAAGGGGTTATTAGTGTTAGACTTACTGGACATGGTGGTGCATACCTTTAACCACAGCACTTGGGAGGTAGAGGCAGGTGGATCCCTGTGAGTTCAAGGCCAGCTGGCTCCACAAAGGGAGTTCCAGGACAACCAGAGCTACATCGAGTAACTCTGTCTCAAAAAAGAAAAAGGAAACAAGCAATAACAATAATTGATTCTAAGAATAATAATAAAATAAGACACAGCAAAAAGTAATGTATCGGTATATGACAAAACAGAGAAAAAAAGAGCCTGAGCAAAGGCCCAAGAAACAAATACAGGTAAGGAGTCAGACTCACTCACAAACTCAGGAAGTCCATCAAAACACCAGAATAGAGTCATAATATACACGCAAAGGATTTGTAGAGTGAGAGAGAGGGGAAGAAAGAATATATATAAAATATAAATTCAAAAGATAAAAAAGTCCTGGCATTATGAGACAAGGAACCTCTAAGGCATTGAGTTCATTTTCTGTTAACCACCTGCTTCTGGGCAGGTGATTACCCATAACAGTAGTTTGCTTCCCCATTGAGATCCCTTTGGAGTTTTCATTTACAAATGCTTGTCAGTTGGAGATGACTTCTGGTTAGGGATGAAGGCCACGGCCACTTCTCCTTTCAGCTCTAGGACCCACCCCATCTGCTGCCACGGTTTCAGAGATTTCATATATGCATCGATCCTGTTGATTTAGAGGGCCTTATTTCCTTGGTGTCCTCTATCTGCTCTGGCTCTTCTATTATTTCCACCTCCTCTTCTGAGCCCAGAGGGGAGATTTAATGAGACATCCAGTTTAGAGCTAAGTGTTTCAAGGGCTCTCACTCTGCCTATTACCTGGCTGTGGGTCTTTGTATCTATTCCCATCTGCTGCAGAAGGAAGCTTTTCTGATAATGGATGAGCAAAGCATTGATCTGTGAGTATAGTGGCATGCCTGTCATTAGGAGTCATTTTATTGCTATATTCTTTTAGTAGAATGGTAGTATTTCGTTTTACTCTAAGTCCCAGGCTATCTTGTCTCAAGTTCTTGGTCACTGAGGCAGCATTATGTATGGGTTCCATCTCATGGAGTGGATCTTAGGTTAAATCAGACACTGGTTGGTTACTCCCATAGGGTTTGTGCCACTGTTTCACTAGCTTATCTTGTGGGTAGGAAAGCGTTTTAGATCTAAAGGTTTAATGCTGAGTTAGTGTTCATGTTTCTCTTTGGTATGTGTAGAGTACCTTCCTGTACCAAAGATGCTAGCCCATGGGGTAGATGCTCTATGTAGGCACCAGCCAGTTTTTCCATGTTCGATGAGTTGTGTAGGTATGGTTTCCAGCAATAGGGCCCTGTAGATAGCTGCGTGCAGCCTCGCCTTAAAGATGGCGCTGGCTTCCGCCCTCTGCCTTCCCGATGGTGAGTGCTCTCAGTGATAAACAACTCCATATTTGGCTAAGGCTAAGGATCTGTCTTGCTGCTGCGTACCTGGGCCTATCGGTGGTGCCCACGTGGCATACTAGGGTTGGCTGCCCAGAGGCTATTTAGGTTGCGAGCGGGGTTTCCCCCGGGGTCATCAGTCAGTCAGTCAGTCAGTCAGTCAGAAGTCCTCAGAAGTCAGAAATCAAGGTTCCTGAATAAACTGCTGAAAGAAGAGCCTGGTGTTGCGTCTTCCTTGCTGGTCAAGGCAGTCGTGACAGGGCCTTACCATCAGTTTGTGGAGAACACCCTAGTCTTGGCAACAGCCTGGTCTATCTGTGGGTTCCCATCGGACCCTTTTGGCCAACAACTCAATTAAATGTAACCCATTCCTGGTACTGGAATCTTCATTTGGTGACAAGAGATGTCTAAATGGGGATCTGTCTCCCCCATTATGTGTGTGTGTGTGTGTGTGTGTGTGTGTGTGTGTATGTGTGTGTTGTAGGAAGGTTCTACTGTATTGTTTCCATACTATCCCTGAAATGGCCCATAATTTTAGCTGTCTCTCCCCATGTTCCTTCCCTTCTCACCTTCTTATCTAGTACTCCCCACTTGATCATCTTGTTTCAGTCCCCACATCTGATCTGTTTCACTTACTAGGGAGATCTATCTCCCCACCTCCCGTTCCTTACTCTGTATCTAACCTCTGTGATTCTAGCTTGGTTATCATTGACTTAATGGCTAATATCCACATATAATTGAATGTATGTTTTTCATATTTGTCTTTCTGGATCTGAGCTACCTTATTCAGGATGATTTTTTTTCTAGTTCCATCCATTTACCTATGAATTTCATGACTTTATTTTTTAACAGCTGAGTAATATTCTATTATGCTATTATACCACATTTTCTTTGTCTATTCATCTGTTGAGGGAAATATAGGTCATTTCCAATTTCTGGCTATTATAAATAAAGCAGTACTGAGCATGGTTGAGTAAGCGCCTCTGTAGTAGGATGAAGCACCCTTTGGGTATATGGCCAAGAGTGATATAGCTGGATCTTGAAGTAAATCAATTCCCATCTTCCTGAGGAACCTCCATGCTGGTTTCCATAGTGCAAGCCTATTAATCTTGAATGATTGGAATTATCTGTCTCCTTTGTCTTAAATGAGCTTTTCAGATGAGGTTTTCATGAGACAGTTTATGAAGGCACTATTTTATAGGAGAAAGAGTAAGTGGGACCAATAGAAATCATGTATAGCATTGCAGTCACTTACCTCTAGGATCTACTTGTTATTTTCACCCATCTCTCCAGAGACAAAATGTACAAACCAGCTACTTTGATGTGGGGGTGGTGGTAGACCAGTTTGACAAATAAATAACAAAGAACTCTTAATGCATATGAAAGAGGAGCATGTCAAAACTCAAACTGCTGGGGAAGAGATGGAGAGTCAACCAAAATGAAATATGGTAACACACCATATGGAGGGCTGGAGAGATGGCACATTGGTTAAGAGTGCCAACTATATTTGCTGAGAGCTGGGTTTTGGTTCTCAGTGCAGCAAGCTGGGACTCCATTTGAGGAGATATGATGTCCTCTTCTGGCCTCCAGAGACACAGGAAACTGAGGCAGGATGATAAGTTCAAGGTCTGCCTGACAACTTAGTGGAGCCATATCTCAAAGTAAACATAAAAAGCCTCTGGGGACACAGGCCAGGGTAGAGCACCTGGCCAGCACGTAGAGGCCAGCATCTAATCCTCAGCATTGAAAAGCACTTATTTGTATTAATAACCACTTGTACTTTGAAGGAAAAGTCACACACACACATTCCCATATCCCCTACTCTAAAGTATAATGTCTACTCCAGAATCTAAATTGCTTTCAGAATACTTGAAGATAATGTTGGATATTGAGGAAAAAATAACACCAGAGATATGTAGTGAGAGGACTCAGTGTTTATGCAAGAGAGACTCTGCTCTCCCCATAGATCAGATATTCTCTACCATGCCCCTGATCCATTTTGATTGCTCCACTGGACCTTGGCCTCTGTGACTCAGAAAGTTATAGGATACATAGGTAATGACTATTAAAAACTGATTTGGATGCCAAGTCGCTTTTCTCTCTCAGAGTACCACTGGACAGGCTTTGAACAGGCTGTTTGACAGCTGTTCCCACATTCCCCTATAGACCGTATTCCTCAAACTAGAAGGTTTTAATGAAGATTACAGAAACTGGATCTTATCTGTATGGGAGAAATATGTTAGAAATAGTATTTTAAAAGGTTTTAATTATATTTTATTTATGTGTGTATGTGTGCATGTGTGTACCTATACATCCAAAGTATGGGTACTCAAAGAGGCCAGAAGAGCTCACTGGATCCCAGTTAGAGACAATTGTGAACCCCCTGATGTGGGTACCAGGAACCAAACTTGGGTCCTCTAGAAGAACAAGAAGTATTTTTAAGGCTGAGACATTTTTTTCCTCCCAAGTATTACTTTTTAGAAGGATGTATTTATTTATTTGACATATATATATAATTTATTTGGGAGCTTCATACATATTTTAATCACACCTATTCCCGTAGTCTCTCCTCTCCAATTCCTCTCAGATCCCCACCACCAAATCTTTCTCCCAACTTCATATACTTCTTTTTTTAATCGCTGAGTAGAATTGGTGCTGTGGGTATGTGCATGGGTATAAGGCCATTTACTGGAGTAGGAGAAACCTGCCTGAAGAAAACTGTCCCCCAGCAGCCATCAGCCGCTAACTGCCCCTCAGCTGGAGGGGGGTTCTGTGAGCTCCTCCCCAATTCCGCATTGCAATCGAGACTGTCTTAATCTTTCTTAGGGTTTATACTTGCAGCCCTCTGCAGGTGCTGTGAATTCATGAGTTCTGTGGGCTTGTCCTGTCAGGAAAATTGTTTCCCAGCAGCCCTCTGCAACTTCGTCTCTTCAGAGCACACTGGGCTTTTATGACCTGCTATTTGCTTTTTCCTCCTAAACTGACTTCCTGAGTAGGACCTGCAGAGAAACTGCAAGGATGGATGAGTTCCCAGAATGGAGCACCCTTGCCAGAACAATGTCATTCTATGTGTGTGTGCCAACAAGTTAATGAGATCATGCCTTTTCAGTACATCTCCATGTCTGTGACTTCCACGATTAGGGATCTTTTTTCAATGTAAAATTTAAGTGCCTTTTGGTTTCAAGACCCCAGAGTACAAAAGAGATCCCAAGCCATTTCTTTATTAAACACAGAACGGGACAGTGTGCTTGTGCTTCAAGTTCATTCCAGTATCTGTCAGTTCTACAAGGCATATTTTCTAGTAAAAGCTGGTACTGTTTAACCTTATGCAATTGAACAAACAAATATCCAAATATTTATTGAACATCAGCCATGAATGAGATCCTGGAATGAGTTAAATGTTGGACCATAAAGAGGAGATAATACCATATTCTCATTGGTAAATGCACATTAATTGTATTTTTAAGGGAAAATTGTGAACTGCTGAAAATATTTTATGTAACAAAATTAGAAATTTCTCTCTTGAATGAAGTTACCCATGAAGTCTACAGTGGTTTGAATGAGATCCGCCCCCACCCCTTGCTGCCTGTGGATCAGGATGTAGCTGTCAGCAGCAGTATGCCTTCCTGCATGCTTCCACGCTCCCCAGCATCATGATGACAGACTAACCCTCTGAAACTGTCAGTTCCCACCAGCTTTCTCTTCTCAGAGTTGCCTTGGTCATGGTGTCTCTTCACAGCAATAAAACAGTGATAAGATAAAACTGTAGAACACTTAATTCATCATACGTTAAAAAAAAAAAAAAAAAAATCTTTTTCAATGTTGAATTGGGTTTGTGCTCAGTATTTAACCAGATCAGAAAAGGAAGAAAAAAAGAAAAAAAAAACAGAAAAGGAAGAAAATGCCCTAAAATTTATAAGCTAATTAACCATTACCCAGTAGTCCACTGTGAAATATTGCTGACCAAAGTAGAGTCATACACTCCTACTGGATTTCCAGTAGCACAATGCTGACAGAATGTGTCCCTCCCAAATTCATATTCTAAAGCCAGATCCCCAAAGTGATGGTATGTGGACATATGACCTTTAAGAAGTAATTTTGTCAAGAGAGTGGTCTCAACACCGGTGAGATCAGTATCTTATAAGGAGAGCATGGAAAAGCTGTTTCTCCTTAGCCTTACAAAGAACTCATCAAAAGTCTCTGGTTGTGATCAAGGAGTGCTGTCTAGATGGCACCTAGTGCCCAGAGTTTCCAATTGCTACATAAATTTCTATTAGGTTTACAATATATGTGGAGAGAACCTTTTCTGTCACAGTGGCCTGGCTTCCGTAGGTGTTATTTAGGAGACTAAGTTATGAACAAAAAGACTCACAAATACAAAGACCTCCTCCAAAGGATGGCTCGGTAACAGAGAATGGAGCGCCTTCACCTTGTTGCTTTGCCATCTTTAGGGAGTTGGCTTCGTTTTTGTGCCCCCAAATGGCTCTTCTAGCCCATCCTCAGTCCAGCTCACCAGGAGAGGAAAGAGTGAACAAAACGCTTGATACAGAAGTTGCATGCATTGCTCCTCTGTGTATTGACTATGTGGTCTAGACTTGAACTCCTCCTGATTAGTGTTGCAGAGATATGAGAGGACACTAGCAAAGTCTACCACCTACTACTATAATGTCTATCTCTTATTAGTGAGCTTTTTACAGTGATAGCCAACAGCTGGTGCTCCAGCTGGCCCAGCACTTCCGTCCTAGCTCCTTTGAGTTCCTTCTTTGCTAGGAGCGGTGAGAAGGGAGAAAGGAAGTGGAGTAGATGGAGATAATAAGACAGTTTTGATCTGATTTTAGTCCACTGTGCAGTGGTATCCCTTTGCTGACCCTGAAAGAGGTATAATGTCAGCCATATTTTAGTTGACTATCAATAAGTGAATATACATCAATAGTATAATATTATTAAATATCATAATAGTATAATACATTAACAGTATAATTATATAGAAAGACTAGGAAAATGAATTCATATGCATACATATACATGTATACACACATACTCATGTTCCTTCTTGTGTAGCCAAAAATCCAGTAGTTATGAATGCTTTTCATTTTATACTCTATTTTGTCAGTAGGATGGTATCCTGTCTGGAAGCATTTCCTCCCCCAACTCCAGAGGGATCAAGCCTGGGGCCTTGTGCATATACTAGGTGTACACTCTCCCAGTGACCTACATCCCAGCCCTCTCTTTTGGAATGTCTTCACCCTGGGTCTGTGACTGACTGACTGAAGCTCCTACTTTTTTGATGCTATAGCTGAGCTTCGACACTAGCTGAATTCACAGGGTGTTGAGCATGTCCACATACAGGAAGTGTGCTTCCTTCCTTAACCACTCCGGAGCTGTAACTGTACACCATTGTCCAATTAGCTTGTTGATGGCAATCAGAATTCCAGCTCAGCTCCATGGATGCACATGGACTCATCAGGGAAGTTGGTTTTAAAACACAGAATGCTATCTCAGAGTATGTGCTCATCTGACGACTACTCATGCACAGGGTTAGATGGTCCTCATTCCTGATTCTTTTTCCTTTGTCACATCCTTTTTTTGACTTCCCAGGGCTTTGGAGATTCATCCACCCACATGGCTTTGATTTACCATAGCAATGTTTGTTTGTCTCAATGTGCCCATACCTCAGAACAGTGTACAGTAGAAACAGCCTTGAGCTCTGCCTTTTGGTTCAAATTTTCACAAGAGAACATGTGATGGACTCACCCTGAGTCAGACATTTTCAGTCCCTTCTGTATGCATGAACAGTGGGATTGTGGGTAGAGGGATGCTGAACTGTGCCACATAGTCTTTTCCTCTCTTCCTATCGACCCCCCCCCTTTCTTTCTTCTTCCTTCTTATCTGTTGTTTTTGAGACAAAATCTGACTATGTGGCCTAGGCTGGCTCAGTACTTTCTGTATAGCCCAGGCTGGCCTTGAACTTGCGATCTTTCTTCCACAGCCTCGTACATGCTAGTATTTTATAGTCACCAGCCACCATGCTTAGTTGTTCTTCATTTCTTTTTTGTTTGTTTGCTTTTTTTTCAAGACACAGTTTCTCTGGAACTTGATCTGTAGACCCAGCTGTAGAGAGCTGTGCCTGCCACTGCCTCCTGAGTGTTTAAAAGCTCACACTTAAAGTGAATCAAAGGTGTACACTACCCCTGCACCCCAGCTCTTCAGATTTTTAACCCAAGACTAAAATTGGGATGAGAGGAGTCAGTCCCAAAATGTGAATTAAATGTCCAGTCAGCTACAAAATACTACCAAACTAAACGCCTCTCCTGGTACGAGGTGATCTTCTAGGCTTTACAAGTTGGCTACGACTGCGCATGTGCCCAGATGACCTGCTGCACTTCCTTCATCTACCCCTGTTGGAGAACCGCCTGCCGCAGATGCTCCTGCCCTAGACACAGCTCTTGAAAACGAGAGACATCTACAGCCCAGGATTTCTCCTTATCAGACAAAGCTTGTCCGTATCTCCTTTTATATTCTTGTTTCCATTATAGTTTTGTTAGTTTATTTAATTATATGGTCTATGAGTATCATTTAGAAATACAAAAACATAAATTTCAAACTCACCTAAAGCAGAAGTAGGCGTTTCTGATTTTAAAGTATAAACATTCTAAGAGACTTAAAAGAAAAGTTTAACATAAAATTAAGAAAGTGATTCATGAGAAAAGACACATAATGGGTACCTTTCAACTAAGTGATTCTTCCATTTCACTGCAAGTAAAGATAGCATGACATTGTCACTAAAATACAGATTCTGGGTCTCTTCTGGACCTACTGGAAAATGACATGAGGCAAAGTCTTGGAGCCTTTATTTTAGGCCACAGCCCTGGGCAGTCTGAATACCACACTTTAATGTGGTCTTAATAATGAACTAATAAGATTGTGGTGATAGTTTGATGCTTGAGGGATACGTTTGCTAGGCATATTCCATTATAATTTCATAAAAAGACAGAAAATGGAACAGGGACTATTAGGAATCTGTTGGAGAAGAGACTAGGAAAGGAAATTTGAATGGAAATGATTGACATACATTGTACACGTGTGAATTGAAAAAATAAAATCTATATTTTAAAGGTGCTGGAACCATGGCTCAGTAATTAATAGCACCTACATCTCTTGCTGTTCCATTCTCAGTGCCTATATGATGGCTCACAATTATCTGTCTGTAATTCCAAACCCAGGAGGTCTAATGCTTTCTTCAGACCTCCTCAGGCAACAGGTATGTATTTTTTTGCACATACATATATACATGCAGGCAAAACAACTGTACACATACAAATAATTTGTTTTGTTTGGGAGGGGGTAGGTTTGCTTTTGTTTGTTTTCGTTTTTTTGGAACAAGGTTTCTCTGTGTAGCCTTGGCTATCCTGGAACTTGCTCTGTAGACCAGACTGGCCTTGATCTCAGAGATCCAACTGCCTCTGCCTCCCAAGTGCTGGGATGAAAATATGTACCACCATTGCTGCCTGGCTGAAACTGTCTTTATCTATGATTTGTTTTTATTATTTTAATTATTTATGTGTATATCTGTGTGGGATTTGCACATGTCATTTGAATGCAAGTGCCCACGCATGTCTAAGATGTCAGATATTCCTGGACTGGGTAATAGGCAGTTGTAAACCACCATATAGATGGTGGGAATTGAACTCAGATCCTCAGGAAGATCAGTATATTGTCTTAAACACTGAGCCATCTCTTCAGCCCCCATACAGACACATGCAGACACACAGAGACCAACAAAAGTCCAGTTTGTGCATACAAAGCTTATGTGGAACATGTCATGAAGCTGTATATTTTTATTTAAGAAGAATTGTTTTTATTTTAGATTACATGTATTTGTCTATGTGTGGATGTGGGTGTGCACATATGAGTGCAGATACCATCCAAAGTCAGAGGCATCAGATTCCTCCTGAAGCAGAAGTTACAGGCAGCTGTGAGTCACCTGACATGGTGCTGGGAACTGGGCTGGATCCCCTGTAAGAACGGAAAGCACTTCTAACCCCTGAGCCATCTCTCCAACACTATCAAGTTCTATTTGTATTCAGTTGTTTTAAAAACAGACAGAATAAACCAAGAAGATGGCAGAAATTTCAAATGATAGTCTTGAGAATCAGTGTTGCACAGGGTGTTTCCATTGTTTGGTGGATAAAATGTCTTCTAGATAACATTTTCCATGGCATCAAATAAGGAATAAACATGAATACTAAATGCAGCTTAAAAGGTTAATGAGATAGATTTTTTAAATTACTTAAGTTATTTTATAGCAATTCTATACATGTGATATGCTTTTGATAATTATATGATTCATATTATAATGAAAATTTTAAAAAATCAGTTTTGACTATCTAGTTTTCAATTAGTGATTCTCATCTCATATAGAAAAGTTATCCAATGACATGAACAGGGTGGCTTTTGAGACAAAAAAAGTCTTTTTAAAAAAAGACAAAAAAGGAACCAGAAGTAGACTGGTTATTACAGAATCACTTTCCTAGTAGACTCAGAACAGAGGGGACTTTGTCATCACGCTGCGTCAGACACCCAGCCCTCCCCTCCTGACTGGTGCAGACACCCGGCCCTCCCCTCCTGACTGGTGCAGACACCACATTTGTTGTTGGTTTAGAGTTCCTAGAGTGAGAGGCTTCATTCTGGTTAAGTCTTGGCTACTGGAGTTCAGTAAATGGACTCAGTCCAAAACAGTGCCCCTGAATTACATTTTTCTATACATGAATATGTATGTGTGATACACCACACAAACATGAGACTTTCAGATCATATAAATAAATTCTTGATACTCAGGTAGAATGACTTTTTGTTTTGTTTTAGCAGACTAATAGCCTTATTACAATAATTAATTACTAATATGCATAAAAATTTAAAACTACAAATAGTGTTTACATATATAAACTGTTTTGGAATAAAACAGTTGATTGAATGTGGAATTTATTGAATTACTGCTGAGCTAACTTAACAGCATGAAGTAGTCAAGCAGAAGCTCTATGGAATTTATATAAAGATGAAAATATTTCTGAGTTAGGGAAGGGATCCTGATTTTATAGCTTTGGGAAATACCATTATAAAAATTTAGGGGTTCTCAGGAGAGGCAAAACCCTATGGGAGAGCCATAGAATTATCAGGCTTGGGGCTGGAGAGATGGCTCAAAGATTAAGAGCACTGGTTGCTCTTCTAGAGGTTCTGAGTTCAATTCCCATCAACCACATGGTGGCTCACAACAATCTACAATGAGATCTGGTACCCTCTTCTGGTGTGCAGACATACATGGATGCAGAATGTTGTATACATAAAAAATAAATAAATCTTTAAAAAAAAAGAATTTTCAGGCTTTACTGTTCATTAGAGCTTTATGCTCTTGGGACATAAGCTTCATGATTTCTATTGCAAAGATTGGCCTCTCCTAAGCACTGTTCTGGGGTCTGGGTCTCTCTGACCTTGAAAATAAAGGGCAGAGTTTCATCTCAGGGCTGTAAATGGAAGGAAGGTCATGTTCCAAGGGGTTGGGAAGGCATAAGCCTGCCTGCCCAGAATAGCGTTGAGTAAACCCAAGCATTCTTGGAACATAAACTATATTAATTTTAGTCATAAAACTTTCCAGCCCTAAAGGGAAAAATAAAAGTCTTTTTTACTTTATAAAGAAAGTTCATTTTCTGCCAGAGTTAGGAAACAACTAAGCCCATTTGCCAGCTTCCTCTAGAATGCTATCAGTGCCTTCCTGGCCCAGTACCAACAAGCCACTCTCTCAGTGCTGACTTAACCTTCAAGACAAAAGTAAGGCTCAATGCAGGTCACATTCTCCAGTGAGTCTGTCCATCTGCTCCAGGTAAGTGATTGTGTCTCAAGACAGTTCCTGGGACACAGGCAGCCTGTTGTACCCAATGAATGCAACCCTGCCACAGGCCCCCTTTAGTACCTGTCATTAGACAAAATCATAGCTCCCTGCTTCCTGGAAAGGCTCCTGCAAGGGTTTTTAAGCAGCAGTGTGTGATTTACTACCTTATTAATGTTAGTTATAGGCCTGAGCATGTATGGAAGAGTTATTTAAACCACTCATAACCCTATGTGTGTGTTTGCATTCTGTCACAGTATTGTAAAAAGTTCTAGGCACCTCAACAAAATGTTGCAACCTTTGGCATTTTGGACTCTTGACTCCACACATTCGTTGCTGTTACTTTAAGGCTTGGTTTGAAGCCCTGGCTCTGGAGTGACCTGCTTTCTGAGACATACAAACTGAAGCACCCAGGAGGCCTCATACAGAGTAGGGCTGTGCAGAGAAGGGTTTTTAGTAGCTATGACAGAGTTAGGTCCAAGGGAAAGATAAAAAAGGCTGGCCACCTGAACATGAGAACAAAGAGAACACAATTTTATTAGCAGCCGCCCAAACATCTGCAAAGGCAGGGATAACAATGATGCCAGGACTAGCTAGTAGCCAGTGAAGGTCAGCAGTTAACAAAGTGTAAGCCTGAGATGGACAAAGCAGAATCTCAAACACCCCTAACTAGGTAGTTAAGGAGCACATGGTTGGGCTAGGGGGACGTGCATAGGGCTTGTAGGACCCCCTGCCAGCTCAGTTGATGACAACCAGAGAGCTAACCAGTCCAGAGGAAGCCTTCATCTGTGTTCAGCATGAAGCTCAGTGGCTAAAAGTATTTTCCACATCACAAGGAAAGGCAGTAGGAACCAGTCAAGTGTTAACTCCAGAAGCAACACTCTCTCTATTCAATGGTCAATGCAGGGAGAACCCAGGTACTGTGTTCAGACCTATGCCTGCAGTGCAGCCCATCCCATCAGCCTGGAGATGGTTGTTGGAGACAATCTAAAGCTCATCTGAAGACATAGGTCACAAGACTCCCTTTGGAGATGGCAGTTGAGATCATTGCGTTAAAGACCTTTCCCCTCCAGTCTCTGCTCTTGGAGATGTGTGCTTTTGTGATTACTGGGGCTACACGCAGTCTGAGCACCAATCCTGTTCTAGGTAGGCATGGCTGCCAATGGATGTAGGAAAAAACCGATGCCTGGGCATTGATTGTTCTCAGTATTTTCAATTGGTAGGAAGTGAGGTCAGGGTCATCTGAACCACCCAGAGCCGATAATTCATTGACAACATAATCAGTGTTTCTGTCCCCTGTCTCACAAGTCCACTTTCTAAATTCTAGAAATTTGCTTTCAACTCATGTCTTAAAGTACTTTCTTCAGCTCACAGGGTTCTAACTTATACTTTCAAGGACCATAGGTCAATGTTATTTCAACAATAGCTTACCTTCATAGTCTAGTCTCGCAAGAGTGATAGAATGAATAATCTTTCTAGGACATTTCTCTCTAGTACAATGCAGTTTTAGCTGAGAATTCCCATTAGTTACAACTCCAATATCAATAACTAATATTCACTGCACATTTATTATATGCTGATTGCATGTGCAAGTTCTTTTCACACGAATTAATCACATGAAACAGAAGAATGTCATATAAACCATTCTTCAGCTGGAAGCACTTGAGGCATGAACTCATCCTGGTCACGCTAAAAGAGAAACTTCATCTGAGACTTCAAGTCATGGTTTCAGTCTTTTTCTCTGCTTTACAAATCCCTCTGATGGCGTTGCCAGTCCATGGTGATACACACCTTTAATCCCGGCACAAAGGCAGAGGTAGGTGACTCTCACTGAGGTCAAGGCCAGCTTGGCCTACAGAGCAAGTTCCAGGACAACCAGGGCTACACAAGAGAAACTGCCTCGAAAAACAAAGAAACCAAAAACCCCTCGGTGTGACTCCACAAGCGTCTATCCTTCAGATGAAATCTGAGGTTTTGTTCCTGCATTACATTGAGACTGAACCCTCTGGTGTACTATAAACCCAATCTGTTTGTTCCATTTCTTTATATGTGTGTTTTCTCCCAGCATCAGATCGAATTCTCATTTTAAGGTAAGACGTAGCTCCAGACCATAATAAAACCTTCAGAAAATGTTATAGTGAGCATAGATCACTAATTCTTAAGTCTCCGAGAAATTGCTTGCTGTCTGAACCACACACTTGCACGTTCTATCACAAAGTACTTTGAATTTTTATTGAACTGTTAAATGTACAATTGTCATGTATTCATCCCAGAAGAAAATACAGGGTTCTTTTATCACCAGATATTCAATAGGTGCCAAGAATGCAAAAGTAGATAAGACTGTGTCTTTGTACTGAGAATTTAATTCAAGAAAGGGACAAATTCAGCTTTTATAGTGTACCATGATCATTTCAGATGCTGGAAATTGTACTTCGTAATGATGTGGTCCAAGTTTTGAAATCATCCAGTCTAAGTATTTTTCATTTTCTCCCAAATAACAAAGGATGATATGGCCTTCCTGAGATTCTGTTCCCTCAATTGCAAAGTGTAGATACGGATTGTATCTTGTGACTAAGATTCTTCACAAAATCAGGAAAGTATGAAGTCATTAGGGTCTGTCTGTTGTCTCATAAATAAATGTCCCATTACCTCTCAGCCTTTGAGCCAAGATCAGGTATAGGTATACCATTTCCCATTAAAAGGGAGCATCTGCATGCACCATTTTTAAATGAATTCTTCAGTGTGTGCTATGAATTCCTCAATGGAGTATAGAAGCCAGAGTGAATGAAGTGTGTGTGTATGTGTATGTGTGTGTGTGTGTGTGTGTGTGAGTGTGTGTGCATTCAGTGGAAACAGGAGACTTTGAATTTGAATCCTCAGGGAAAGGTTGGATTTGAGCAAATATAAAGGTCGAGAAGAAGTCTGCCAGCTTGTGGTGATTGGTTAGACTATAGGAAGAGGGACTGCAGAGATGGTTAAGAGCTATACTGCTCTTGCAGAGGATCCAAGTTCAGCTCCCAGAGCTCAGGCTGGCAGGCTCAGGACCACCTGTATCTCCAGCTCAAGGATACAATGGCTTTTTTGAGCTCCTGCATTCAAGTGCACTTCCCACACACTGACCCAAAAGCATATATGTAATTAAAATCAGATCTTTGTTTAGTTTTGCTCTCTCTCTCTCTCTCTCTCTCTCTCTCTCTCTCTCTGGTTTGTTTGTTTGTTTTGAGAGCAGATTTCACTAGATAGCCTTGGCTGGTCTGGGATTCTCTGTGTAGACTAGATTGGTCTTGAACTTATAGAATTCTACCTGCCTCTGTGTCCCAAGTACTGAGGTCAAAAGTATGTGACACTATGGCCAGCTTAAATATTTTTTGAAGAATATAGAGAGCTGGAGAGATGGTTAAATGGTTGAGCACTTACTGTGCTTGCAGAGGACCTGAGTCATAGAGAGCTGGAGAGATGGTTAAATGGTTGAGCACTTACTGTGCTTGCAGAGGACCTGAGTTAAGTCAGCACCCACATGGTGATTCACAACTGCATATAACTCCAGTTCCAGGGGATGCGGTGCTCTCCTTTGGCCAGTTCTCCTAACCGCCACCACCTTTTCACCCTGAAAATCCCTCCATCCAGGGCTCTGGAGCCTCTCTTACAAAGTGCGTATAAATTCTCTTTCCCCCCTCCCCCACACTTAGGGCTCTTAGATCTGTGCTGAGGCACCTTCTACCAGGACTTTCTCTTTCCAGCTCTCCCAGGCTCTGCTGTCCTGGATGGGTACCAGCTCCTTCTCTCTCATCCCACAGGATACCCACTTTGCTGGCTCCCAATCTAATGGGTTTGGGGGTTTTTTATTTGTCTTGTTTTATTCTTTGAAATTGAGTTTCTCAGGCAGTGAATAGCTGGAAGAAAGGGAGCATGGTAAGGAAGAGAGAAAGAAAAGAGCATTTCTAATTATTTTAAAGTTTTTTTTTTAACTACATTCCCTTTTTTGTGCCCAAATCATTTGTATGTTTCATTCAGAATTTTTCTCATGGTAGATTCCCAGACATGGAATTACCGGATCTAATTTTATAAACCAACTTCTCTGAAGTTTAAACTCAGCCAGCAGCATAACAAACTCAACTCTCTTTTCCGGTGGGTAGCTTTGAGTATGATATCTAATTCTAAGGGAATTTTATAAAATTTGTGAGTAAAAATAAAATATTGTTTTCTGTTGCCCTGATAGCTAGTGAGACTGAATAGTTTTCTATTTGTTTATTAAGTCATTTTAGCTTCTTACTTGTAAATTGTCTTATAAATTTTGATTGCTTACAAGCTGGTTATTTTTTTATTTAAGGTCATTTTTAGCTTTTTGGTTACAACTTACCTATTTCTTTGTTCATTCACATTTTAGATATTTCCAAAATTGTTGGCATACTGTTGATGTAAACACTTAGAATATATTTATCACAAATAAGATAAATTTGTTTTTAAATACATTTAGTTTCCTCTGGCAACTCTACATTTCTCTTCAGCTTTCTCTGTTTATAATATCTCAGATAAGTGCAAATTACAGGTGATATTACTCAAAGAAAACATGTTTTTAGCCTGTGAGCCATCACTTCAGTCCCCATATCTATGCCTTAAACTCATCTTTTATTGTTTTACATTGCTAGGAAATAAATATATGTGTCCCTCCCAGGTTCATGTCTCCAAGTCCTAATACCTGATGCAATGACACTAAGAGGTGGAGCCTTGCTGGGCATCGTGGTTCATGCCTTAAAGTCAGCACTTGAGAGGCAGAGGCTGGCAGATCCCTGAGGCTAGCCTGGCCTACATAGCAGGTTTCAAGGCAGCAAGAACTACACGGAGAGACACTGTCTTAAACAAACAAAAAAGAGGTGGAGTCTTTGGTTGGTGATTAGCTCCTGAAGGTGAGGCTCACTGCCTTCTCACCATTTAAGGACACAGTCATAAGTCAGTAGTCTGTGGTTAGAGGAGGCCCTTCTGGAGCTCAGTCAGGTAATACTAGCATATTAGACAACTTACTTTATTTTCTGTGTTTAAAAGAGTTGAGGTTTTGTGACAGAATAATTTTGTTAGTTGCCTCTGCTGCCTCTTATGTAAAATGCTTTCTTTATTAATTTTATATATTTTATGATCTTGCACTGACGTTTTAGGGGACTTTATCTGGGGGAAAAACAACTTAGACTCAAAGGACTGTTCTAGAAAGAACGCACCTGCGCATGCTCCCCTTCGGTTCTCCTTGAACAACTTGGCAATCAGGGCACATCTCTTGATTCCCTGAGAGCAAGATCAACCATAAATCACCTTAAAGATCAGAAGGTTTAGGCCAGTGGCTCTCAATCTTCCTAATGCTTTAATACACTTCCTCATGTTGTGGTGACCCCCCACCCCCACCCCCGACCATAACATTATTTTCATTGTACTTCATAACTGTAATTTTGCTACTGTTATGAATCATAATAGAAATGTCTGTGTTTTTTGATGGTCTTAGGCGACTCCTGTAAAAAGGTTATTTGAGTCCCCACAAAGGGGTCATGACCCACAGGTTGAGAACCACCGATTAAGGAAATACCCTAACCACCTGCTTGAGACTTATTTATATCTACAAATTTTTTGTTTTCAGAAAATTAAAAACAGCAAAATAAAAACACTACTTTTTAAAACTTATTTTTTAAAAACTTTCACTGTGTAGCCCTGGCTATTGTGAAATTCACTATGTAGACCAGGCTGGCCTCACACAGAAATCTGCCTGCCTTTGAGGGGAATAAGGATACGGCCATCATGTTGTGGGATATCACAGTATGAAGATATATTCCCGTGATTGATTTAATAACTAGCTAGGCAGGAGGACTATGGGAAGGAGAAAGATAAATTAAGGTTCTTAAGAGACACCAGGAGACACTGAAGAGGCAGGATGGGCGACAGATGACAACATGGATTAATAGAAATGGATTAATTTGAGTTATAAGAGCTAGTTAAAAATAAGCCTAAACTAAGGCCAAGCTTCCATAATTAATAATAAGCCTCCGTGTCATTATTTGTGAACTGGCGGCCTAAAGAAAAACCCACCTACATAGCTAAACCCAAACCAAGCAAATCAAAAGGACTCCTAGTTCTTAAGTGGGTTTTGATAAAGGCCTGTGAATGCAGTTATCATCTGGATCTGTTTGGAGCCTGTGCAGATATTTTCTCTCTGTTCTGTGAGGCATTTTAAAAAGATGTTTTGCATATTCTAAGTGGAATTTTTGGTGGCTTTCAGCAGGTGGCTTGGGCAGGATATGTAATCACCATCTTGTTGGAAATAGATTCTGATGTGAGCTCAATTGGGCCCTCCCCCAAATTCATATGCTGAAGCTCTAACTCCCAGCGTCTCAGAACGCGACTGTACTTAGAGACTGGGACTGGAAAGTAGCTGTGGAGGTAAAATGAAATCATTGGGTGCACTCGATCCAGCATGACTGATGTCTTCCTAAGGAAGTCAGGATGCACGTGTGAACAGCAGGCCGATCCTGTGGACGAGCAGGGTTTGATGGGACCTCCCATGCCTTGGCTGAAACTGCAGTTCATGAGAGCAGGGGAAAAGGAAATATCAAAATCCAGAACTAGGGAGAGGAGCTTCCTGTCCACCTCTAGCTGAGAAAGGGGATACTGAGGGTCAGAAGAAGAGATGTTCTAGAGTTTTCTGCCACAGCAAGATCATGTCTGGGCCTTGGGGAAAGCTTGGTTTCTGCTGAGTGTTCCCGGCGCTTTCTCAAGTCTTGTAAAGGTGACAGGCTGTGTTAGAAGAGGAGAGACCAGGAGTGCTGCCCTTTTAGAGCTCTGTACCCCACTTCTACCCCTGCTAGCAGGAAAGTCCTTCTATATATGAAGATCAGCTCTTCTGCCTCACAGATTGGGTGAAGCTGCTAATAACCCTCAACTCCTAGGTCCTCTGTCTACCAAAACATCTAGTCAATCATCCAAACTACCCATGATGCCACAATGGGAGTTCAAAGCTTTCTGAGGAAATTCCTGGTTGTGGACTTCAGTAAGAGGCCCTCACTGTACCTAAATCTGGAAGTTTCTCAGAGGGAGAACCAATTAGTGATAAGAAACTGTAAGGATTTTGGAATGAAGAAGAGGAATGTATGTTGTAGAATATTTGTTTACACTCTAAAGATATGTCTCTGCCTAAGGTGTCTTCTGATTGGTTTAATAAAGAGTTAAATGGCCAATAGCTAGGCAGGAGAGAATAGATGGGATTTGGGGGGAGAATGGGATGGGACTGGAAGGAGAACATGGATACTGAGGAGGGAGAGGGAGGGAAGGGGAGGAAGGGAGGGGAGGAGACTGGGAGGAAGACTCTAGGCTTGCAATTTCACCAGCAAACTGGGAGCAAGCCGGATATGCAGTACTAAGAAGAGATGACCAAGCCACCTGGCAGAATGTAGATTTAAGAGTATGGATTAATTAAGTGATAAGAGCTAGTTGGGAAAGGGCCTAAGCTAAGGCCAAGCTTTCATAACTAATAAGTCTCCAGGACATTATATGCAGGTTGATAGTCCAAGAAAGCTTGCTACAGGTGTAGGCATCCAGGGGCAGGAGACGGGGTAAGCAAGCCTGGAGACAGAAGCCTGGGCTCCTTTATCCATGTTTGGTGAAACAGGAATGTGGGGGAGGCTTTTTAATTTTATTTTTTGAGACAAGGTCTCTCTGTGTAGTCCTGGCTGTCCTGAAATTCACTATGTAGACTGACCTCTAACTCAAAAAGATTCACCTGTCTCTGCCTCCCAAGTGCTGGGATTAAAGGCATGTATCAGCAGGTCCAAATGGGAAGCATTTTTATGCAGGTATTTTAGGGCCCGTGGTGTTGCCAAGGCTGTGAAGTAGAATTTATGAAGCTTATTTTGTTATCCTATTCACCTGTGCATGCCATCCACAGCATTAATAAAGGTAATTTCCATTAGAATTTAGAGAAGCTATATCTCACAGAATACTTGCAATTAATCTAATTTCTCTGGTTTATTTTTAGTTTATTTTTTACAAGTTAGCAGTGCAGTTTTGGTATGATATTCTCTTTACTTCATTCCCTCCCCTCCCCTCCACCTCCCCTTCTTTCCTTCTTTCATCTGAACAGGTACTCTGGGATGTAACTCAAGGCTTGTGGGAACACCAACAAAGGGCCAGATACTCACACGTGCCCCACCTATCATCACTTCCGGTACACTGACTGCAGCTCATCAGATGGTTCCGCTTAACTCTAAAGGGAACTCTGGGAGTCTTCATTTGTGCCCCGGAAGCAGAAGGAGAGAACAAACCATTATGAGGAGCACTAGGCAAAACCTACCATATTTCAGTGTTCCTTGCTCCCCAGCACCCATGTGCCCAAGATTCATGATCCCATGCTTCCAGCTTTATTGATTGTGGGTATCTATGCTCAGCTACAAAGACTATCCCAGCAGTGA
This sequence comes from Sigmodon hispidus, assembly GCA_004025045.1. NCBI lineage: Eukaryota > Metazoa > Chordata > Mammalia > Rodentia > Cricetidae > Sigmodon > Sigmodon hispidus. Next base: position 87,162 of record PVIH01005358.1, read on the forward strand.
GGTCTCTGAGGCAGGTTAGAGACCAAGAGAGGAGGGCTGGGGAGTGGGAATGACGTACCCGATGGAGTTAGGTAAGATTTCTGCTGAGAAAGAAGCCAACAAAAATCAACTGTCCTTTCCCAAAGCCTATTTGCCATCTGGCTGTACCAGGATGTGACAGGTGGTGCTGAAGAAGTCTCCATCTGGCCCTGCCTCTGCCTAAAAGGGCAATGGTGTGGTGCAGTCCTCCTCAATGAGAGTGATTTCCTCACCTTTTAGGGGTATGATTAATAAACAAGCTACACTGAAGGTCTATCATGTGATGATGTAACGTGTGTATGCTGGGAGATTATTACCACATGCTAATTAGCATGTCCATTGTGTAGGGCAAATGCTCAAGCATGAGTGTGTGTGTGTGTGTGTGTGTGTGTGTGTGTGTGTGAAAACACTTAAGATCTGTTCTCTTACCAAATTGGTACATATGCTACTATGGATTATTGTCACCATATTGTACATTAGAGACCCATCATTCACTCATCCCAAGTGAATTAAACTCTATATCTGCATCATACTATTTCCCAACCCCCTGACCTTTGTTGTTACCTACAAAGGTTTCTCTGTGAAGTGCTTCTAAGTGACTAATTTTTAAGATTTCAGATGTGACATCACATAGTATTTTTATTTTTGTGATTCACTTACTTCATCAAACATAATGTCCTCCCAGGGCTATCCAGGTTGTTTCGAAGAGCAAACATTCCTCATTATTTATTTTGAGCTGAGACTCAATATGTAGCCCAGGCTAGCCTTAAACCCAATCCTCCTGAACTCAGCGTCCCCAAATCTAGAATCACATGGCAAGGCATCATGCCAGACTCTCTCCCTTTTACATGATGTAAAGTAATTTAAAAAATTAAAATAAAAAATTTTACTATGTGTATATATGTATGTGACATTTTCTTGTACTTATTTGTCAATGGATATTTGGGTTGTGTCAAATCTTAGCTATTGTGGGCAGTGATGAAATGAGTATTTGAGTGTAGATACTCTTCAAAATAGTGACTTCAGAGCTTATGAGATGGCTCAGTGGATAAAGGCACCTGTCACCCTCTGACTACCACAAACACGCCATGGCATGTATGTACACATATACATACATAAAAGTTAAAGTGAGATAATTTTTTAAAAGATGATGATTTTATTATTGCTGAAGTGGGATTGAAGGACCATATAGTAATTCTAATTTTATTATATTTTTTGAGCCATCTCTATACACTTCCCATAATGGACGCATGTACATTCCTATCCTTATCAACCATTCTATACTTTGAGTCTCAATTGCTTTTTCTTTTTCTCTGAGGGAAGGAGTCCTGGGGATTGAACCCAGGCCCACATGTGTTAGGTAGATACTCCATCACTCTACTGTAGCACCACCCTTGAGCTTCCCCCTAAGAAGGAAAATCTGAGTTCTGTGTAGTCATAGAGAGGACAGAGACCAATGCAGGAAATTTTTTTGAAATAATGAGCTTTATCCTCAGTGGTCTGTGAACTTTCCACTTAGTTGTTTAGAACCCCAGCTCTGCGTCCTTCCCATGTTCCCCTCCCGCTTATCTGCTTACTAGCATTCAGTGCGCTATGCAAGGTGTTTCTGAAGAAACTCTCTCTAAGTCAGTTCCCAAAGTTTCACCTCCTTTTCCCCGTGTGAAACCTTCCTCAGCTCTGGTGGAGCTCAGTAATTATTCTTGAGCTACATGCCAGCCATAACTTGTGGTTATAAAAGCATTTATTAGTTAACCATTTAATCTAGATGTAACTTATGAGCAAAATTTTAATTAGGCAATTAATTCCATTAGAGGTTTGGAGCTTATATTTCCTATGCAAAAATATTTCTGTGCTTTCTTATGATTTAATGCCTCCTAATACAGTTTAATATCACAGTATTCTGTGCAACCAGTTTCTACCACTCCAAACAGTAGAATTTCTTGTTCAAAATTCAGCCCCAGCCCAGAGATCTGTGAATATGTTTGATGACTACAAACAGGTAGACAATGTCAACCAGTCAGCTTCTCTGGGGCCTGTTGAAACAGAAAAGAACATTATCTTATAGCATCCTCTAGACTCTAATCTCTATCAGGTGCTTTAGATAGCTTTCACATAGTGTTTAATATAAAAAGAGAATGGGGGGGGAAATTGGGTCAGCAAGGTGGATCTATCGGTAAAGGTGTTTGATTCCAAGACTAATGACCTGAGTTTGATCCCAAGGACCCAAAGAATGAAAACAGAAGAAGGATCTCAGCAAGTTGTCCTCTGACTGCCAACATGTGTCACAGCCTGCCTGTGCTCACACACATACACAGAGTAAACAGACGAGTGTTCTGGTTTCACAGCCTGCCTGTGCTCACACACATACACAGAGTAAACAGACGAGTGTTCTGGTTTCACAGCCTGCCTGTGCTCACACGCATTCACAAAGTAAACAGACGAGTGTTCTGGTTTCACAGCCTACCTGTGCTCAAACATATATACAAAGTAAACAGACGAGTGTTCTGGTTTCACAGCCTACCTGTGCTCAAACATATATACAAAGTAAACAGATGAGTGTTCTGGTTCCTTGAGACAAGGTTTCTCTGTGTAACAGCTCTGGCCGTCCTGCAACTCACTTGTAGACCAAACTGGCTTTGAACTCTCAGAGATCCACCTGCCTCTGCCTCCTGAATGCTGAGTTTAAAGGCGTGCACCGCCACTGCTTGGCTAGATGAATATTTTTCTAAAAGGGAAAGTTATGGAACTGGAGGATGTAGCATAGTTGCCTAGCACAAATTAGGCCCTGAGTTCAATCTCCAGCAATTATTTATTGTTCCTATTGTTGCATTATTATTTATTAAGTATATTATTTAAATTATTTAATAAATTATTAAACATGTTAGTATTTATTGTTATTATTACATTTATTATAAATAAAATAATTTGGGAGGTCTCTGCAAACACCACAGGCAACAGAGTGTCAATCTGTCAGAGTCAAGAAGGCAGTTCCTTTCAACACATCTCTGTTAGCTGGTGTTGGCTCAAGCTTTGAGAATCTGACCCTGAGTAGTTTATTTTAGGCATAGTGAAGCCCGGCATAATTTCATGGTGATATTAACTCAATCCCATGTGTACAACAAAGCTTAGGGCATGACTATATCACAACCCTTTGTAGAGTATAAGTGACCTCTCCCATAAAGATGTACTCTATACTTTAGCTGAGATAAACAAACTCAAATAAGGGGTGGATCCAGTGTGGGCTGGGCTGCACAGACAGCATAAAGGTCAGCACACTATTGACCACATCCTCTCCCAGACTTGGGAGTGAGGACAGGTTATCCAGCTCTCCCTTTGAAGAAACAAACTTCGTGTTTAACCTTGCTTGTCCCCCAGTGTGAACATAAGGGCCTCTGTGCCTCCTACAAAATAATACAAATAAAGTTAGGAAAGATGTAAATCTGAATTAAAATACGTGTCACACACTGATTATTCTTCCAGCACTGTAGACTTTGGTGTCTGGTGGATTTCCAGTTACCCAGAAATCAAGAGAGGACCTGCATGTCAGGATTCTCAAACTGCTGTTCTGACCACAAGACCACACTTCCTTCCTCTCGTAATTGAGATGCAGAGAGAATATAAAATGTACACAGCCACTGAGGTTATGAGGAAGAGCATTTGTACTCAAAGGTACAAAATAAAATCAGAATTTATATCGCTCGTGGAAGAAATTGCACTGCAAATTTAATGGGCATCTCTTCATTCATAATTTGAATGAATGAAGCAATTCATTAAAAACCAAGTGCCAGGGTCCTCTCGGCTGAGGGTGCCTGCCACACAGCTCCTGCCTGCCTGAGCTGAATCCCTAGAGCCTACATGAGCATGGGAAGAAAGCAATGAGTCCACAGAGTTATCCTCTGACCTCCATATTTGTGCCTCCCCACCATACACACAATAATAAATGAATCCAAGTTTAAAAGATGCCATTGGCCAAGCACTTTGATAAGTATCAGGAATACATAGAACATACAGGATGTTTCTATATTTTGTTTCTTGTGTTTATAATCACCACTGATCATCACAAGCAGTGTGCTGGATGTTGCTGCGCATCCATGATCCCTTTCATAAGCCTGGAGGTCTTCCTTCAGCTATTCACAGCTGTGCCTCTCTACTGAGATTTGACGTTGTCTTTGCGGATCTACCCACTGGAAAGTCTAGGCATTCTTTGTTCCAGGGGCCCTGTGATGGTTTTAAAATGGCCCCCAAGGGGAGTGGCAGTATTGGGAGGTGTGGCCTTGGAGGAAGTGTTTCACTGCATGTGGGGTAGGCTTTGAGGTCTCATATATGCTGCAGCCACACCCAATATCTCAGACCACTTCCTCTTGTCTGTGAGTCAAGATGTACGAACTCTCAGCTCCTTCTCTAGCACCATGTCTGCCTGCATGCTGCCTTGCTTCCTGTCATGACAGTAATGAACAAACCCCCTGAACTGTAAGCCAACCCCAGTTAAATGTTTTCTTTTATAAGAGTGGCCATGGCCATGGTGTCTCTTCACAGCAATAGAATCCCTCACTAAGACAGCCCCCTCTTCCACCCTGACCCTTAGAGGAACACTTACCCTTGCTCACTCCCATCTGATCCTTCCCTTCTTTGTAACTTCTCTTGAATAGTGTTCCCCGTATAAAGAACATTCATCAGACTCCCTTCCTAGTGCTCTGCTCTAAGACAAGTGCTGGGATAAGTCTGGAACAATCTTCAACAGGTCAGTGGTCTGATAATTGATTATTTGAAGTAAGACTGGATGGTAACCAAGAGCCAGTAGTCCAACACCTGGGAGACTGAAGCAGGGGGATTGACAGTTTGAGATTGGTCTGGGATTCATAGTGGGAACTTGTCTCAAAAACAATCAAATAAAAAATAAAAAGCAAAGTTACAGCAATGTTCAACTTTTTGCATGATGCTATTCTGGAACCTGTTCTGTGTTCACAATAGCCCTGTGAGTAATGATATCTTTTTTTGAAGGTGAGGAAACTGAGGCACACAGAAATAAGGAACTTCCCTTAATTTCCCCAACTCTTTACTGAAGGATTTTGAGTCAGGAGATCTTGTTTTAATCCATAATCCAACTATTAAGACATGTTGCCTCTTTTTTTTTTCTTGAGGGGGGTAAGGAGAATCAAAGCTTAGGATTTTTCAGATATGAATTTTATGGTAGACGGAGTGAACTAGAGAGTCTGAGAGAATGATTTTTGATCACAGTAACAAACTTCAAGAGTAAATAGGTCAGCTTCAGGGATCATCTGCAGCTTCTTAAATGAAAAGAGAGTTGATGTGCAGGTAATACTTATTAAAAGTGCATGTGAATGCCAATGTTTTTATTAAGAGGCTTGGATGGATTTTATAGGATGTTTGTACATTTGCATTTTAAGATGATAGAAACTGCAAAATGTTGAAAACTCATTTTTAAGTATTCCCTTTACAATTTACTAAAAATTGAAACTGTTTATCAAGGTGTTACACAAATGCAGACTCCCTGGGATTTTACACGTTTGTCTTTAGCTTAAAATATTATTTATTATTATAATAAAACATGCTATATTGACTATAATGGGAAAACTTTGAGACAGCATTATGGTGTGTCTAGAGAACAAGGCTGTGCGTCGGAATGAAAGCAGAGGCCCAAGCATGACATGTCAGGGGAGCATTGTTAAGAGTCCTGCAGCGGTAGAGTATACCTGCATATACCCTTCCTTCCACTTCCTAAACTGGCCTGAGGTTGCTGTTAAAATTCCAACAAGAGGGGGCTGGAGAGATGGCTCAGCGGTTAAGAGCACCGTCTGCTCTTCCAGAGGACCCGGGTTCGATTCCCAGCACCCACATGGCAGCTAACAACTGTCTGTAGTTCCAGTTCCAGGCAAAACACCGAGGCAAATAAATAAATAAATAAATAAATAAAGTTTAAAAAACAAAAAATTCCAACAAGAAATTGTAATAGATTTTCTGCCCCTCAACCCCACAATATGTTTCTCTGCTGACGCAGTAAACCAGATCAAGACAAACTGAAAAAGTATAACATCAGATTTATGAGCAAACAAACTTCTAAATGGGTTCACTGGACTCAGAGAAGTTTCTAGCCCAAACTGAGGCAGGAGATTTTATAGATTGTAGGTGAGGGGTGATGATGTCTCTGCGACAAGCTTGGTTTGTGCCCAAGTGTGGTCAAAAGCTGAATGCTTAGGTGAGGACTGGGGTGGCAGCAACAGGAGGAAACGGCAATAGTCCAAGAATGCGGAACCTGACTTTTGGGCACTTTTTCTTTGTTCAGACTCTCTCTCTCTCTCTCTCTCTCTCTCTCTGTCTCTCTCTCTCTGTCTCTCTCACTCTCTCTCTCTCATACACACACACACACACACACACACACACACACACACTAATACTCCCTAATGATGCAGGCTGGGAAGATCAACCACTGCCCAGCCCCACACCTTCTGCCTTTAAGACTTGCCGTAGAAATTCCAAGATTTAAATATTTCCACTTAGCTATAGTAGCAAAGAATAATTGAGCTTCCTCTATTATATTATGGATATTTGTGCCCCCCTTTTTTTCTTTTTAAGACAGGCTCTCATGTAGTTCAAGCTGGCCTCAGACTTCCTATGTATCCTGAGCTGCTGGCCTTGAACTCCTGATCCTCCTGCCGCTATTTCCCGGGTGCTGAGATTGCAGGCAGGTGCTACACACCTGATCTCTGTACTTTTTTATTGCTTCTGCCTCAATTGCTAACTCTCTACCCTCTTCTATGGGGTTACAGTTATTTTTATTATAAAACTAATATGGTATAATTTTATTCTACTCAATTGGACACACATTTCACTAGTTGTGCTGGCTGTCTTATGTCAACTTGACATGAGCTAGAGTCAGTCATTTGAAAGGAGGGAAACTCAGCTGAGAAAATGCCTCCATGAGATCGGGCTGTAGGCAAGCCTATGGGGGCATTTTCTCAATCAGTGTTTGATGGAGCCGAGCCCAGCCCATTGTAGGTGGTGCCCTGGGCTGTTGGTCTGAGTTCTATAAGAAAGCAGGCTGAATAAGCCATGGGGAGCAGGCTAATAAGCATCACTGCTCTGTGCTTCTGCATCAGCTCCTGCCTTCAGGTTTCTGTCCTGAGTTCTGCCCTAACTGCCTTCAGTGATGAACTGTTTTATGGAACTCTGAGTAAAATGAACCCTTTCCCCCACAAGTTGTTTTTGATAATGGTGTTTCATCACACACAACAATAGAAACCCTAAGACACTGGCGGCATCAAGAAATGGTGCTAAAACTGTCAGGTTTTCAGTATGCCACAGGCAGGTGCACCATTGTGCTTGGAATGACTGTAATTTATCACCGGAGTACTAACAACTAAAGTTATTGATGGGATTTCATTTTACTGTGTGTGTGTGTGTATGTGTGTCTTTCTGTCTACCTTTTGCTTTGGAGAATATAGTTGTTTTATTAAAACATGTTACTTATGTTAATAAATAGTAGATGTATTATTTTAATATAATAAATTAGGGTGCTACTTTTTTCAAAATAGCTCTTGCTTTTTAAAAGAATGAATTTTTTTCTGGATCTTGCAGCCAAGTTTCTAATATGACCTGAGATCCCTTAGTACTATACACTTAACCTGCTGTCCTACTGTGTACTCAGTCTAAGTTTAACCGGCGTTTAAGAGACAGAGGAACCAACCTTTCTACACCTTAGGTTGATAACATCTGTGTGAGGTTTTGAGTGCTATTCTGGGTCAGCTGTGGTCAGCAAAGTAACCTCTTCCCTTGTAAAACTCTTAGAGAATTCTGGAAAAAAAAAAACAAACCTCTCATTTCTCTCTCATACCATGTTTTCTGTGCTGTTAAACAGATGCAGACCAAAGCGCTTTGTTAGGTGCAGAAATAGACAGTCACAGACACAGACACAGACATCATAGACACAGACAGACACAGACACAGACAGACACAGGTATAGATCCAGATACAGACAGGTGCAGAGACAGGCACAGACAGACACAGGAAACAGACTCAGGTCAGATAAACACAGCAGAAGGGCCAGTAACCACCAATTCCAGACAGATGTAGACACAGGGAAAGAGTAGAGAATTCAAATTTGGTCTCAGTCTTAGTCCAACTGTTCCAAGAGAAAGTTTCTGTCTAATTTCTTAATGCAACATCAACATATTTTTGTGTCCTCCCTGAGGCTTCTTTAATGCCTTAACTAATGCAATTAATAAAAATTTAAGAATATACCAATTCTACCCATTCCCCCTAGAGGAACACCTGACTCAGTCTCGATGTTGGGGGAAGAAAACTGGATCTTCCCATTGTGGAGACTGAACTAAGCAAGGGTCTCCCATGGGGAGACCTCCTGCCCATGGAGGGGATGGGGAGATATATATATAGAGAGAGAATGACCTGATAAGGTGGGAGGGAGAAGGGACCTTGAATAAGGATGTACAGGGATAGAAAGTGTGACTTCTTTATTCATAATAAAAAAGAAAAAAAAAGAATATACCAATTCTAATGTTGAATGTTATAAATACCTATAAACCATATTCCCTAAAGTTCTTTGAAGGCTTCAATAGTATTTAAGAATGTCAGGCAGACTAGTGATGTGGCTCAGTGGAGGAGCATGTGCCTAGCATGGAGGAGATCCAAAGATCCATCCTCAGTAGCACAAAACAAAACACTACACAACAAAAGAGGTGAAGCCAGGCACAGTGGCACAAGACTTTAGTCCCAGTCGGGAGGCAGAGGCAAGTGAATCTCTGTGAGTTTAAGGTCAGCCTGGTCCACATAGTGAGTTCCAGGACAGCCAGGGCTATGTAGAAAAACCCTGTCTCAAAAAACTAAAACTAATCACTTGCTGCTCTGCAAGATGACCTGAGTTTGGTTCCCATCACCAACACAGAGTGCTCATAATCATCTGTAACTACAGGTCCAGGGGATATGATGCCTTCTCTGGCCTTCACCAGCATTGCCCTCATGGGCACACATGTGGATATCACATGTACACAAAACTTTTTAAAAAGATTTTACACACACACACACACACACACACACACACCATTATAAAGTGTTCTACATGGTGGAATGTGTAATGGCTCTATTGGGAATTGCTAATAGTATCACAGCATAGAGAAACTTCCAACTGAAACTTCTAAAGGAAACTCCATTTTCCCAAATTCCAAAAGGTAGTCCAAATATCCACAAATGGCCCCAGCCTGGACTATAGGAGGTTTTCTGGTGCTTAGATAAAAGCCAGCATTCCTCAGAAACTTATGAAGCTGGTTCCCTCTACTAAAAAGAGCCATTCCCCTTGTCTCTGGCAGAAGGGACAAATGGCTACCTGTGGTGTCTTTT
>PVIH01005358.1:113602-125615 GCA_004025045.1 Sigmodon hispidus
AAAAAAAAAAAAAAAAAAAAAAAAAAAAAAAAAAAAAAAAAAAAAAAAAAAAAAAAAAAAAAAAAAAAAAAAAAAAAAAAAAAAAAAAAAAAAAAAAAAAAAAAAAAAAAAAAAAAAAAAAAAAAAAAAAAAAAAAAAAAAAGAAGAAGAAGAAGAAGAAAGAAAAAAATTAAGGAAGGAAGAACAAAAAGGAAAGTAAAGAAAGAGAAAAAAAGAAAGAAAAAAGGAGAAGCCATCTGGGAAAAAAAATAAAGGAATTTCTTGGTCACTTGTTTTGGGAGATGATGGTTTATGGTAACTAGCTACGATAGAAGGTGAAGCTAATCAACCACAAAATTAAGTACCACATCTGGTTTTCTTCTGGAGCCATCCCAAGCCATGGAGAAGTGGAGAGACCACATGCAGAGTCCAGTGGGGGAAGTATTCTGGCATCAGCCTCAGGTAGTTGAGTCTCTGCCCTATCAGCGCTTGAGTTTTACCGTAATTACCCAGTCCCAGGCACCATCTGACTGCAAGTTCCTGAAAAGCCCAGAGTTAGAACCTCCCAACTGAACTCAGCTAATCCCCAGAGCTGAGATAAAATGACTAGCATTTTAATCTACAACCTTTGTTTGGAATTCTGTGCATTTCATCAATAGATGGTGGGAATAATAAATATATGCCAATTTTTATAGATTTATAATTTGTCTAGATTCATCTCATGTTAATACTAACTTTTATACATACTTTGATATTAGTACATTTTTTCTCCTTAAAGAAAACCCCTCCAAATTATCAAGCTCCCCTATTCACCAACTCTAGTTTTGCTCCTATGTGTAGCCATAATTTCTTATTCATAATGTGGCTGAAAACTTAATATATGCAATTTAACAGATTTGTGGATCTTTAAGGCAATCTTTCTTATTTGAAGTTGAAAAAGCCCTTCATTTGGAAAACACATTAAAATGTTAACAAAAGCAAAATTTAAGCTCACATTCTTTATTCATATCACTTTAAATGTCAACTGCCTTTTCATTTGAGATCAAAACAAGAGGTTCTTATTTTTACAGAAAGTGAGACTTCTCTTTGGAATAAGATGATTCGTTCAATAGATGGCTCCTAAATGGTTTCTGCTGAAAGTGGCAAGTTCATGTAGTACTGTGATATCAAGAAAAGACAGGAAATATTTGACTTATATTATGGGTTTTAGAACAAATGGAAGGAAGGAAGGACAGCATCCTAAAATAGAGTCTGGGTCATGTAAAATGTGGTGACTTTGGAAGCTGATCCAGGCCTCCAGTCTGTAGTCCCAGCTAGTTGAGAGGCTGAGACTAGTTCTGGGAAAGGCTGGGAAGCATACTGAGGCCCAGTCTCTAAGAGAAAGAATATCTGCTTTGGATAGATTCACTATTCTGAGATAATGAGCTACAACTGCAAGATTCTCTGTAGTCTGTTTTAGTCTTCTTTGCCAGCTTGCCACGTCATGTCAAAGCCACTTTTTTCTTTCTTTTTTTTTTTTTTTAAAAATTTATTTATTTATTTATTTATTTATTTATTTATTTATTTATTTGCCTTGGTGTTTGCCTGGAACTGGAACTACAGACAGTTGTTAGCTGCCATGTGGGTGCTGGGAATCGAACCCGGGTCCTCCGGAAGAGCAGACAGTGCTCTTAACTGCTGAGCCATCTCTCCAGCCCCGCCACTTTTTTCTTTTTCATGTTTGTTGGCTTGTAGCCTAATGAAAAGAGTTCCTATAGTAAATATGTTGACCAATGTCAAATGAGTTTTACTCAAGGCTAACTTATCTGTGAGCTAACAGAAGTGGGAATACAGAACCTCTGTCTGGAAACACTGGCTCTCTAACTGCTGGTCTCCTAGGTGTGGATGACTCCAACTATTCAGGGGCTGGGCTCACCAGTAGCTGCCAATTGCCTGTGTTGTGGTTATCACCAATCCTTCCAGAAGTTAATAAACACGTCCCCAGAAAGATGCAAATCTACTATCATTAACAGTAGAAACAGAATATCAGCGTGATAAGTTGTTGATGAGACTCTTGCCCATAACAAAGTCAGAAAGGAGATGGTTTGAGGTGTTCCCTTGATTAATTCTTCCGATTGCTTAAGGAAAGGCATGGATGATCTATTATGCAGATTACTTTTTCCAGGTCCAGATTAAAATAGGAGCTCTTGGTTGGAAAAGCAGAATCTTTTCAAGACTGTATCCTGGCTGGGATTATAACTTCCCTGTTTCTCTCTCTTTCTGGGACAGACATTCTTGTCTCCTTTGTGGCTTCTGCCAGCCAGAGTTAATCTAAACAGGAAGTTTGGGCTGTAGCCACTTTCAATGTAGAAAAGAGCCAGCTCTGGAGCCAGAAGAACCAGTTGCTGGGAGGAGAATCACAGAATCTTTAGCTTGTGACCAGGATCCTAAGATTCCCTCTCCTTGCAGGGCTGCCCCTCATATTTCCTTGAGGTTAACATGATTCCTTTGGGAAAGAGCATGAAAAATCTTTAGAGCTTATTGTGTAGGCACATTGCTTCCGTGGACATTTGTATTTAAATATTACATACAAAGTAGACCTAACTATTGTTGCTCTCCCCTTTAGCATAGGAGAGTTGAAGTTCAGGACCAAGTGAGCTACTGAAGGTAGTATCTCTAGTGAGCAGGAAAGTTGGAACTCAAAGCCACCCGGATAGCCTGGAAAGCACTTCTGCCTGAATATAGCTACAGTAGCACCTTCTTTTGTTTATTTTTGGATTTCTGAGCACTTACTGTGTATTCATTCAGTGTTTGCAGTATAGGGCCTTGGGGTTTGAACACTAATCAAGTACATGCAAGGCCCTAGACTCAATCAGCAGCATTACCAAAGACCTTCAATGTGTCTGCTGAAGAAAAGGTCCAGATTTGCTCTTAAGGTCTCATGTACCATAGACTGGCCTCCGACTCATTATGTAGGTAAAGATAATCATGGATCCTTGATCTTCCTGCCAAGTGCTGGGACTATAGGCATATGCTACCACTACTGGAACAAGCCATTGTTTCTGAGGAGAAAGACGATGTTTGGAAAGCTGTGAGAATTCAGATGCCCTTTCAGTCTGGAGACACTCAACTCTGACTTGCTTAGGTAAGCCTTGAAGAAGCCCTTTTGAACACCCCCTTTTCTTTTTGGTTAGAAGCTGGCTGCCAGTAATTTGAAAGCCACACCTTAGAGCCAAGGGTGGGCTGAATGTCTCCATTGTTCTTGTGTGGGTGCTACTGTTTCTCATCTGGTTCCCATATAGTTTCACTCAGTTCTATGTCAAGCCTTCAGATGGGCCATTGGGGGCAGTGTGTCACTCAGTCCTACTGTTACAGGATTAATATACCTCTCCAGTAAAAAAAATTCTTCACATACTTGAAGATTAATAAAGGAAAAGAAAAATCTCCAATATAGTAAGTAGTTGGCTCTAGCTAATGCTCAAAAAGGACTCGGCCACAAATAGAAGATTTTAACTAGCTTGTATACACCTTAGGCTATTGCATTCCACATATACTGTCATCTTAAATCTCCTCCAGGTCAAGGTTACACAGTGAACAATTTAAACAGATACAGGAGACGGCAAGTCTGGCCACTTGGGCGGACAGGAGATTTACACAGCAAAGATACTACCAGAATTATTTAAGTACACCACCAATGTTGTTTTTTTCAAACAACTGTTACCTGGGTTGATCTTGCTCACTGGGCAGAATTATGCTTTATCTGATAAGAACACTAGGGTGGTTGTGACCCTACCCTGCCCCCTTGAGCGGCTACTTAGAGGCCTGTTCTTTGATATGGGGCTGGTCCTAAGGCCAGTTGAATGTTGGACTATTTCCTTTTGTTATGGAAATCGAACCTCATTGGAGGTCAATCCTGATGAGTAAACATTAACAGAAACTTTCTCAGCAATCCTAAACTTCGACTGTGAAAGGAAAAGTTCTTTCAGTTTCTAAAAGACCTGGTCAGTACATTACTATCTTCAAGTTCTATTGGAGGCAGCATTCATTCCCTTAGATTCACTTTCTATGGCTTAGTATTTCCCAAGCAACACTATTAGTAAATCCTTCATAGCATCAGTTTCCTGCCTCAGGCTCCTCCTGCATCACTACTGTACCCCATCACTGTGCTGCACCCCATCACTACTGCACCCCATCACTGTGCTGCACCCCATCACTACTGCACCCCATCACTGTACTGCACCCCATCACTACTGCACCCCATCACTACTGCACCCCATCACTACTGCACCCCATCACTGTGCTGCACCCCATCAATGTGCTGTACAAGACCCAGTATCCTATAATCAAGTGAATTTCCCCTATCTTTTGTAGGTGCTGAGAGAGTTTGACTTCCATATTTTGTGTGGGTGATTGTTCAGGAATGAGGTCTTTAAGAATTACTCAGGAAGCTGGGCAGTGGTGGCACAATCTCTCTGTGAGTTGGAGGCTAGCCTGGTTTACAGATAGAGTTCCAGGACAGTCAGGGCTATACAAGAGCAAACCTGTGTCAAAAAACACAATTAAAGAAACAAAAAGCAAAAAACAAGCAAACAAAAAGAATTGCTTGGGATAGGCCAAGATGAACCGAATGGGTAAAGCCTGATCTGCATAGCAAGAATGTCTTGTTTTAATAACCCGTCGTACCTACAGCTCTGGAACAGCTAGCTAAGGTGATAAGAACAAAACCAATCTTCAGAAAGACCTATTTAAATGAGAGAGGCAAAAGAAGAGAGGGCGAGGAGGAGAGAGAGGGAGGGAGGGAGGGAAGAGGGAAAGGGGAGGAGGAGAGAGGTTCCTTGCTCTCACCTGCAATGTTGTAAAAGAGGTTGTGGTGAGGAGATGTAAGTTTTCACTCAGTATTTTTAACGACTGTTGCCGAGCTAAATGGAAAGTGGGAAGTGTTCTCTTTTGTGCTGAGCAGTGAGTTCACAATTTATAAAATGTCTTACTCTAGAGAACTGTTTACATCATATAAAGAACAGCGTAGTTTCGTATAACTTTATACCTTCTAGTGGCCTAACAAAGGAAAATTTCTAGATCTTTCTCTTTTCTTTTCCTTCTTTCTGACCCCCTCTGACTAGGTTTTATTTTGTGGCCCAGGATGGCCTTGAGTTCACAGTAATCCCCCTGCCTCAAGCTTCCAAGTGCTGAGTTTGCAAATGTGAGCCATCACACTTGGCTGGCTTCTTGTCTAATACAGTGTGTTATTTATAAACTCTCCTGTCACATACGTTTGCACTTCCTCTTTCACATCATTTATTTTATAAACCAGATTTTTGTTTTTTCTACCTTTGCCCATTTGAAAAAAAAAAAAAAAGAGAGAGAGCTCCCCAGTCTCTCATGCTGTAGCCCTAAACTTTTCTCTTGTGGTTTATTTTCATTTGGTTGCTTGTCTCTCTCTCTCTGTGAATTCTTGTTAGCTGAGCTTTTTCTCTGTTTGTAAGATGCATGTCTGAATTGTAATCTTAGCTCTAGTTTCCAAGTGAGTTGCCAAGTGCTGTGCATGTTTATTAGCATAGACTTTTATCGATATATATGTCACTGAAGTAATAATTTAAATAATGTTTAAAAGATCAACCACACCTCGAATAAAATTATGTAACCTGTAAATCATTTATAATTGGTATGCTAATTTTATTTTAAGTTCTAAAACCAAGAAGGCCACACCTCTCTGAGACAGGAGTATTAGCCCTCCGGGGACTCTTCCCCTATTGCTCTGTGCTCCAAACAGATGTCTGAGTGTAGTCCCAGCTAATACACAAAGCCATCTGTTTGTGTAACTCTTCAGCTGTTTTGGAAAGAATGAAGGGACTGTTGAAGCTATATTATGTGCCCTCTCGTAGTTTACAAGCTCCAAAACGACTCACAGAAAACACACAGAAGAGCAGAAAATTCATTTCCCAGGGGCTTGTTTGGTAGAAGATGAGAATCTGAGGAAACAGAAAACTTTATATATATACATATATACAATCTGTAAATGTTTAAAGACCGTTCCTACCTCCTGCAGATACTCCTTGTGACAGTTTGTCCTGCCCAAGGCATCTAGTTGATTTGGTTTTCGCTCTGCCTCCGTTGGGGTGTCACCTTAATAACAACGCTAATTATAATAGACAATAAATGAAAATTTATGGGCGACCAAGGACTAAGTGGCTGTGAGAGATTTCATTAAAAAAACAAACAGCGCAACCACAACCTCTGAAAGCACGCTATAATAATTATCAGATATTTAGATCCCCTCATCAATGTGCAGTTTTTATTGAAAAGTCCCTCCTTTGAACTTTTTATTATGGAAAGATTTCCAAGGACTACACACTACCCAGCTTCGACATTTCAGCTGTGTGCCAAACTAGTTGAATCTAGCCCCCCCCCTTTTTTTTTTTTACTGAGTCGGAAATCATTTAGGCAAATGCCAAACCATCACAGAATTTTACTGGCGAATATTTCAGTAAGCACCTTCTAAATGTTATAGCTTGATTGTTTATTGCAAAATACACTTGTGGAACAAATAAGAAGCCTAGGGCGCTCTTCTGCATTCGTGGAAACGCTGTGGCAGAGTTACGTGACCCTGGAGTTTCGGAAGTGTGAGCCGAGCCGTCCGTCTAAGGCAGCTGTGGACCCCGGCACGTACCCGAGAGCCACAAATGCCACCCACCCAAGCATGCGCAATCCGGACTCTGGAGTTGCTAAGGCCCCAGAGGAAGATAAGAGACTCAGGATATGGTGAGAGCCAATCAGAGGACGCAGCAGCCAATTAGCTAGCCAATCGAGAACCGAGATTAAATCAAGTCCTCCCGTTCTGCATGCCCCACCCGCATCCAATCAGAGAGCAGGCTACTTTGGGCGGACTTTTTAAAACAGCGAAAACAAAACAAATCGGGGGACCTTTAAAAGGTGTGATGCGTCCAGAAACGGTCTTCTTCCGCCCTCCTCCCGGCTCGCTTCTCTTTGCCCCCTTCCGAGTCCATCTTGGAATGAGGCTGAAACCTAGATTCCACTCCCCACTCCAGAATCTGGCTCCGCAAGGTTAGGAGGAACAGAGGCAGTTAAGAGAGTCTGGGCTCTGAGGCTTGGAGCAGGGACTCTTTTTCCAGATCCATTGAGGAAGCGAGAGGATCCCTCCGCGCGGAGTCACGCGCCCCGCCCCTTGGGGGCGTCTCAGACTGAAAACAAAAACAAGGGGTTTGCTCAGCTCGGGAGGCTGCGGCGGAGCAGGGAGGACGCGGAGGTGCGGGGCGGTCGTCGCGCCCAGCTGAGGAGCAGGATGCGGCTGGGGTTGTGAGGCCGGGCGGCGGCGGGGAGGTCGGATGCGAGCCCCGGAGCACCGCTGAAGCGGCTGGGTCCCCGACCTCGGAGACCGCTCCGGACGCCCCCGCCGCGCCGGTTCGCGACGCCGGGGCCCGCACGGTGAGTGGGCCTTCCGAGTGGATTTTGTGCTTACGGGTCGGGATCGCGGTACGCTGCGGCCGTGGCGTCCCCTGAGAGCGTCCCGGTTCTGCTTCAGGGTCTCCGGCTGCAGCCCAGGGACTGACATGGGCTGCTGGGACGTTTTGAGGGATAGGGTGGCCACCCAGGGGTTGACAGCCCCGGAGCTCCTTAACGTTACTGAACCGAGCTATTGTGTTCATGCTCGACGCAGGCCGAATGGACTCCTGGCCCCCACCATAGCTAGATGGGTCGCGCTGCCTTAAATGCTGGGCTCGTCGAAGCTGCAGAAGTGGAGGGGACAGCTTGGAGCTGGGTTCCGTGAAGGGCGGGGTTCCCGGGGCGGGGCGGGGCTCCGAAGCCGCCTCCTTCCAGCTCTTTGTTCAGTCTCGAGACTCCCCCTCCCTTCTCTCCTATTGTGCAACGCCCCGCCCCAGATCCCGCTTTAGAGGCTTCAGTTTTTCTTCTCCCCCACCCCCACATTCCTTTAGGCAGAAGTCCCTTGTGCTGTTCAAGAGATGCGGACAGTTGGGGACATTACACTCCTTGGCCAGTTTTTCTGTTTGCCCAACACTGCCAGCCAGAGGGCTGGTGTGATCCAGCCCTGACCAGCGGAGGTGACCGAGATCCTTGTCCCATGCCACGCCTCCTTGGCTTTAGAGCAGGATTCCCCTGGGGCTGGCAGACGTGACTGATCTCCCTCCCTGGGGTCTGGCTTGTGTGAGCTGGGGCGTCCGTAGCTGGAGGGCTCGTGACCAGTTCACACCCTTCATACCCAAATTACATCCCTAACCGACCACGGTGTATTTGCTGCAGATGAAGGATTTGGGGGCCGAGCACTTGGCAGGTGGCGAAGGGGTTCAGCTTCTTGGATTGTTGAACTTCTACCTGGAACAGGAACAGAAATTTCAACCTCGAGAAAAAGGGCTGAGTTTGATGGAGGCCACCCCGGAGGTAAATTTGAGAAGTGGTAGGACTTGATTTAGAAGGTAACATTTGTTTTCCCCAGTTAAGTCAATGCTGAAGGCTACAGAGTTAAATCCCAAAATGGCCTTCCTGTGCTAAGGAAAACTTTAAACTGCTTTGTTCTAAGTGGGAGTTATACCAACTGTACTGTAGAGGCGGTTCTTCAAATGGTGGGGGCTTCCTAGGGAATATTTATGATAAGATCTTAAATTATTTTAGAAAACAGAAGCACCAAGGAACATTGCTTCTGTTTCAAGGGAATTGAATTCTACTGGAACTACCCGGGCTGGGGTAGCAAACACTTCTTCACCTTACATTGAGTTGCTAAAGCTCTTCTGTATTGGATAATTTTTAATGTCTTGTACCTGGAAATACATAGATAGCTTTAGGGAGCTCATACTCATAAAGTGTTAAAAACTGAAGGGGGAGCTCTAGTTTCTGGACCTGTTTATTCAGTTTTAAGAAAATAAATTTTGATTCTGTTTTGTTTTATTTTTTTTTAATTTCAGAATGATAACACTTTATGTTCAAGATTGAGAAATGCCAAAGTAGAGGATTTAAGAAGCTTATCTAACTTTTTTGGATCTTGCACTGAAACTTTTGTTCTGGCTGTCAATATTTTGGATAGATTCTTGGCTCTTATGAAGGTATTTAATCATTTTTATAAAGTCTACATTTCTTTTCCCTTGGCATCCTTGTTTTTATTTTTGGTTTTTCTGAAGAGGGGTTCTCTATGTAGCTCTGGCTGTTTTGGAATGAGCTCTGTAGACCATGCTGACCTCTAACTCAGCGATGCCTCCTCCTCCTGGGATTAAAGGTATGTGCCACCACATCAGACAAATCTACACTTTTTTTCAGTACCCAGTGCCCAACACAGTATCTAACATACAGGGCTCAATAATATTTCTCAGAAGGATGTGGTAAAGCATTCTATCCATAAACTTAGAATAATCAGAATTGGGATTGTTCATGCCAGCGAGACTGCAAAATTGTATTTCTAAATCTTAAGTAAAGATTTGTTGTTCCTCTTAATTGTATTCTCTTGGAAGGCATTACAAAAAGAAGACCATCATGTTTAAGTACTTAGTGTTTACAAGTGCCTGGAGGAGGTAGAAAATGAGAGTTAATTAAAATTCACCTTGTTAAAAAATGCTGTGATGATATCTACAGGTTCATTTATAAAACCACCCAAACTGACATGAAATAAATTAGACTTTTTATTTAAAAAAAAAAAAGTAAAAATACTGTTTTTTGGGGGGGTTGTGGTTAAAATGTTCATCTTTCATTGTTTTTCTTGGAGCCGGCATGTCTTTTAATACTGAAACATGACAAGTGGAGTGTAACAGTATATTAAAGCTGACTGCTGCCTTCCCTTCCTGTAGGCCTTTGAAAGCAGGGAGCCATGGTCTTATTAATAGTCAGCAGCAACTGTTAAAAAAAGGGGAAATTCTTTGGCCAATGGGATCGCTGTCAGCTGCTGGGTCACCCTTTAGGGCACTGAAAGAGAAGGGCACCCATCTGTCCATGGCAACTCCACATATGTCCTCCACACGGCATAGTTAATGGGCGCTTCTCCTGAGCAATGTTATGTAATGGTAGAGTTTTGTATAAAAGGAACAGATGCAGAGTACTTTTTCTTTATCCAAAGCAGTAGAATGCTGTGTGGTATATATACATTCATGAATACATGTGTTCAAAGATTTATTTTGAGGGCAGATACATTATTCTCAGTTTTATTAAGTCTGAAATACAGAGTATAACTCAGTGCCAGAAAGCAAGCTATTGAACCTGCTTTGGGATTATTTTTACATGCATTTAAATTTAATAAATGCTCATATAGCCATTTTTCTTTATAAAGAGAGGTGACAATGGTCTAAAATGTAAAAATAGTTATAGGTAAAGATATAAGTGCATGTAAGAAAAGCAGCATGATGTTTATTTAAGTGTTTGTCTTGCTACATCAAAATGATGACTCTTGGGATTTCTTGTGTTCTGTTTTTTTTTAGGTGAAACCAAAACACTTGTCTTGCATTGGGGTCTGTTGTTTTTTGCTGGCAGCTAGAATTGTGGAAGAAGGACGCAATGTTCCTCCCACTCCTGACGTGATCCGCATCAGCCAGTGTAAATGCACAGCTTCCGACATCAAACGGATGGAGGACATCATCTCAGAGAAATTGCACTATGAGTTGGAAGCTACCACTGCCTTAAACTTTTTGCACTTATACCATGCAATTGTATTTTGTCATTCTTCAGAAAGGTGAGTGGGACTCTGGAATGTCCCTGTGCCTTGAGCATCACTTCAGCTTTCAGTGGGAAATTAGATTGCCCATATATTGATGTTTTTATTTATTCCCTTTGAATTTGGAGCTTGGGTTTGCGTCCTTGAAACCCAAGTATCCTCTCTGGAGGCTAACATCTTTCTCCTTTGCTGTCTGTGTGCAGGAAGGAAATACTGAGCCTCGATAAGCTGGAAGCTCAACTGAAAGCTTGCAGCTGCCGGCTTGTCTTTTCAAAGGCAAAAGTGAGTCAGTTTCTTACGGACATCTCAGCTTCTAGTTCTTTTTTTCCCCCCCCTAATGTGTGTGTTTTTTGTTTGTTTGTTTTTTGTAGCCATCTGTATTAGCTCTGTGCCTTCTCAATTTGGAAATAGAAACAATAAAATCTGTTGAATTGCTGGAAATTCTCCTGCTTGTTAAAAAACATTTGAAGGTAAGTATCTTTAGGCCTTGTTTTCTTCTGGTGTCTTAAATATTGTATATAATACTTTTTGAAATTCTCAGCATGTGTTCATTTTTCTTATATGTCAGCTTTTCTGATTCTCAAAGTTCTGCTTTAACGCAGACAGTAGTAAGTCAGGAGGAAGGCACACTTTAGCCCAGCTTCTTTCTGAATGCAGGTCTTTCTGGGGACTTATGTCCTGTGACAGGATAGCTGTGCACACTCCCAGTGCTTGTTCTTGTACACTAAGTACATTAAGGTAATAGATGACTTCCCCTCATATAAGTATGTGTAGGGCTGAGCATCTCAGTAGCACTACCAAAATTATCAGCAGGTGTTTTAAGCCTCGGGGGAGAGGCACTCTGTAAATTTCTGTAGTCATGATGAAAATCATAACAAAAGCACAATGCTTTTTTTTACTTAAACTAATAGTGTGGTTAAAGAAATAACAAATTTTAACATGAAATGATGTTTATTATTGTTGTGACTTAGTGTTAGATAATGTGAATATGAGAAGTATTTTGAGGTTATTAGTAAAAAAATGGGCAGTACAGGAGAGGTACTGTGACTAGGAGCCTGTGTGAAAAGCCATCATCTGCAGGAATCAAGATTCAGATAGTAAAGGCTTAGGGGTAAAAAAATGGGTAGGCGAGGTTAAGTTGGGGATATCATTTTGTTTGTTTGTTTAAGTTTTTTTTAAGATTTATTTATTGGATTAACAAACTGTGGTACATCTACACAATGGAATACTACGCAGCAGTAAGAAAAAATGATATCCTAAAATTCACAGGCAAATGGATGGATTTGGAGAATATCCTCCTGAGCGAAGTCTCACAAACTCAGAGAGATAAGCAGGGGATGTACTCACTCACTAATGGTCTCTAAACAAACAAACAAGAAAAAAAAAAAA
>PVIH01005359.1:0-64813 GCA_004025045.1 Sigmodon hispidus
TTACCATGTTGTCCTTTGTATTATTATGTAATTTTTTGCACTGACGTTTGCCCATGGCTTCAGTGGTTCACAATTAGATGGCTCCTGGTCGGTTGTGGCACTTGGATTTGTGTGCCTCCTGTCACCCCTCTGGTCAGGGTCTGAGTCTGTCCTTCAGAGACCCCTGCAGATGTTGGCTTGCTCAGTTCGAGGTGGCGGCGGGTAGCCGTGCAGCTTCCCTCAGCAGGTGCTGAGGGTCTGGTGACCTGCAGAGTTTATCCGCCCCTGCTCCAGAGTGCGCTGGACTCTGCAGACAGCACTTGTCCTGGGAGCCCATCCATCATCTTTCAATCTTTCAATGAAAAAATAATGTTTTTGCTTTAAGTCCACTATTGAATGAGTACATCCCCTGCTTATTTTTCTGGGTTTGTGAGACCTCACTCAGGAGTATATTCTCCAAATCCATCCATTTGCCTGCAAATTTTAGGATATCATTTTTTTCTTACTGCTGAGTAGTACTCTATTGTGTTGATGTACCAGTTTGTTAATCCATTCTTCAGATGAGGGGCATCTAGGTTGCTTCCAGGTTCTTGCTATTACAAATAATGCTGTTATGAACCTAATTGAGCTAATGCTTTTGGGGTGTGAATGTGCATCTTTAGGGTATATGCCCAACAGTAGTATTGCTGGGTTCTATAAATTTTCTTAATGAGTTAATGTTCACTCATTCACTGAGTCCAATTGGCTGATATCTGAACCCCTCTACAGTAGTATCTGTATTGAAGTAGAAGTGACATAACCCAGACCATACACAAATAATTGTTATGATCCCAAGTGAAATTTCCTTGAAATGGCATTTAGCACTGTTAAAAGTCATAACTCTCATCCATATAAATGGTCACATACTTTTTCCCCCAAACCAGTATTTTAAGAAAGAAAAATGTCATGTGTGTGTGTGTGATTAAATTGGATTATTGCAATATTCAAACCATTGTTGTAGTGACTCCACAGAAAAATGCAGAAAATTCTCCACAATTGGTAAAAGTGGTTCCTGCAGGATGCTTACAGGACTCTGTCATCTGATGGAGTTTTCCTATAGGCCTAGGTCTAATTCTTTCCTATAGGTCTAATTGTCAGGGAATTAGAAAAATTTAAGATGGTGGAGTAAAGAAGTTTGAGCTTTCTTAATGTAATAAATGGACATTCTGAATGAATTAAAAGTGTGGTCATCCTGTTCCACCACTAAATGCTCTCTCTGTAGGCCATAAAATGCTATCCTATGACTTTGACTTGGTGGTGGAACACATGAACTCACTATAGTTGTGGTTTCTTGCATAGGGTTTGTATAACAACAGAACACATAAACATCAAGTCATGGATGTCAAGAGTCTCTGGAAGAGCTCATCGAGTCCAGGGGAGACAATCACAGTTAAGAGATGCTGGGGGAAAATGTCATTGCCCATTGTCTTCAGGGATATTGACATTAGGGAGGTAATCACACCCTAGTGTCAGTGGATAGTTTCACACTCTTGTGAAAACCCAATAGGCAACACAACTAAAGCCAAACAAAAAACCAGGAGGGTGTGGGCGTGGAGAGCAGGATGAGAGATAGTTGAGGTGTGAGTATGACCGTAATGTATTATTTATAAGGATGAAATTGTCATGGAGTAAAGTACAATTTCCTCTGTAAAAGATATCCATTTTGAGTGTGGACATGATGATGTATTTCATAGAAATCAGTTATGCATAATGAAATGACCATAGTGACATCTCTTCATTTTAGAGGCAGAGGCAGCAACAGGAGCTTTCTCTTGCTAAGACATTTCTGGATCCTACTTTGTAAGTTTCCAAGTTACTAGTAGTAAAAAGTATTGATGTTTAGTGTAGTGTGTAAGTGTGTGTGATGGAGAATTTAATGTCAGCTTCATCAGATGAGTGTGCCCCATTATCTCATCAAATCTACTTTGGATGTTGTTGTTAAGGTCTTTTTTAGATGCAATTAACATTTGTTATCACAAATCTTCACTGAAGCAGAAGAGAGGGGGCTATTAATGGAAGGCCATGAGGACAAAGATCAAGGTTTCTTGGAGGAGAAGGGATCATGTTAGGACTGCTGCTATTTCCAGCCTTGTGGCCCGACCAATGCACTTCAGAGCAAGTGCTTTCTTAAGACTTACAGAGTGTAGCCTGTTTTTTAGCCACCCAGATTTCAGACTCAAGAGCCCCTTGGGTTGCATAGTTTATGCTGTCATTGGTGATATGATGTGTATTGTGCAGGTTTGTGAATTGAGGGCTTACTTGTCAGCTGAAGAGCTTCTAGAAAGTACCATGACCCAGAGAGTTACGCCATAATTAGTAGATTGAAGACTAGAGTTAGTTATATAAATGTTATTGGAGATCGTGAAAAGTATGAGGTGCCATCTAATCAAAGGAAGTGGGTCACTGGTGTTGGGATCCTGTGTGATCTGGCATGATACAACAACGAATTACCAGGTTAGCTGATGGCAGATGTTTTTGAATGGAGAGGCCTCATGCCCTATGCAGGGGACTCATAATGAGGCAGCAGAAGGAGGTAGGAGACACTTAGAAGCTGTCAAGTAGGACTTTATATTATAATAGAGAGATATGGTTATAATAACAAAAAGGGAGAAGGGAGATAGAGGAAAGCAGAGTGGGGTGGAGTGAGGGGAGGAGGGTTAAGGAGCACTTCCAGGAGAACAGAAGCAAGAGTGTATGTCAGAACTCAGGGGAGGGCTTGGCTTCAGAAGCTATGGCTGGATCTTAACAACTAGATGTGTGTCCTTAGAGACCCTTGCTCTGACCCTACCTTGTACACTAGAAGTTTTTCCTGTGTGTTCTTTGTGACTTGACAAAGTGAAACATCTGAAATCGTGAGATAAAGCAAACCTTCCTTTTTTCCTTCAGTTGTATCTCTCAGGTATTCTGTCAGAGTGCAGAGAATGTGAATTCATGGGAAAGGCTCAGTTTCCTAAATCTCTCTCCTCTGGACACAGTCAATGGCGTTTCTTCTAGAGAACACTCACTAGTGCAGACTGTTGTCAAGAATGCTCACAAAAGAGCAGAATCCTCAGGAATAGATTTCTGAATTGATTCTGGGGATTCCTGATTGGCTTCTCTGATCTGATAAGTTGTATGACAGAGAGGACCCAGAGCAGGGGGATTAACAATGCTGGACACTACACAGCAAATAGAAATAAGAGATTGCATCAGATATTTCTAATCAGATACTTATACACGGCATGTTTTGAATGAACATGAATTTGACACCCAATAATATTTTTCAGACTAATGAGCTTAATGTTCAGCTGATTAATCCTGATACACAAGACTGGAGGAAAAAAAGGATAAGTGTAATACTTCAATTTCCCATCTCTGGGGTTGTGTAAACCGCATGGCAGTTTCTAAATCTGAATAATAGCCTTACTCCTGGGAATTTCAGGGATTGGATTTTTAAATCTATAGCCAGATCCCCACCCTGAAAGTAGCTAAGTTATCAGTAATTTGGACACCCAGTCTTGCAGGTATCTGCTGGGAAAAAAAAATGACATTGGTTGTGGAAGTATACTCATGAACAATGAGATTAGGACAAATGAGAAAGTCCTAATGAAGCTATAGACACTGAGCCTCCCATTTCTAGAATGTTTCTGTCAATCAAAACCTTCTCAATCAATCTTGGTCTTGCCCAAGAATACCCAATGCTTTTCTGATATTGTTGTCCCCAAAACCAACTCCTTCCTGTTCAGGACTCATCCCATAATTATTCTGGTTTTTTTTTTTTTTTTTTTTTTTGACTCTATATGAGAAATCTCCTGAGTGTTCTGTCTTAGCAATACTTTCCTCTCTGACATTTTGTTGTTGTTGACATTGTTTGTTTGTTTTTTCCTGTTGATTCTACTAAGCTTGGTGTAGCTTCCCTATATCAGACTTGTATCTATTGTACTTGTGGAGAGTCCTGAGGTTTGTACTCTACTTCATCCTGAGAACTCTCTCACTGTGGATGGGTTCCTCACCTTGCCTGTTTTCTCATTCCCAGGAACAATCATTGCTTCTGCCTGAATGAAAGGTCAAGGACTGTGCCTATGTCTGAGCTCTTTTAGTTGGGAAATTTTTTATGTTACCATTATTCCATCCTGAGGGAAAGGATAGCTTTATTCTTTATCCCATTCTTTTTATTAATAGTTTTTCAGAGGGAAGACACATATGGTTAGAATAGTGTATAAACTATTTATTCTGCACCCATTAGAGCATGACATTCAGAAACCATTTTCCTTATCCTAAGTGGTAGTGAATAAACCCTATGTAACATTTCTGCTACTGTAACTGAGAAATGTCATTTTGATATAGTATTGGGCTTCTCTGACATAGGTTTCTCAAGTATATCCTCTCTGAGTTGTATATTTACACAATCCATACCCTTGTGTGTGTGTGTGTGTGTGTGTGTGTATGTGTGTGTGTGCATAGGAAGGTGGCATTTTGTGTGAAGTTTTTCACAAAGAAAGAAGACAAATCACACAGGAGTATCTCTTCACTGAATTTTCATTGTCAAATTATTGCTAATTTTCCCACTAAATGTGAAATGCAAAGCAAGATTGTATGTGAATAGCTTTCAAGCAAAACAGCATGTTCACTGTATCAAACCTCATTATTTGCTTTGATTATATACATTAGCAAATTTCATGGGGAAAGTAACCAAGGCTTTACTATATTGGCTCTTATTGTTTGTGAATATATTCTCAAATGTAATATTATTGCAATATTTGTGAGACATTAAAATTGAATGCTCTCATGAGAAATCTAAAATAAATTCATTTTCAACATGTAAAACAGCAGTAGCTTAAATAAAATCATTGCCATGTGTCTATAAAATCTGAAAGAATAAAGTACAAAGATAAAACTTTTGGTTCTGATGAATAATTAATTAATCTACTCGTATGTGTATATGTGTATAAATGTACACATATGTGTAAATAGGCATATAGCTACATAAAATGATACATATGGAAATATATAATGTATTACAAATGATTACAAATGCTTATATGAAATGCTTTATAAAATTGGTGATATTTCTATAAAATATATAGATAAACCTAAATACAATTATTATAAATTATAATATATTCAGTGTTGAATAGAAGAATTGCTCTTTTTATTTTTTTCTCATTAAAATTACAATTTTAATAAAAAGAAAGAGAGAGAGAGACAGAGAGTGAGAAATCTTATTTTAGATATATCTTGTTAGGTAGTCCAGGCTGCCTTAAAATTTGTGATCTTCTCATCTCTCCCTTTGGAGAAGCTGAAACTATACATTTGTGTCCTTAGCCCAGTATAATAAATTTTCTTTATCTAAGTGGACATTAACCAATAAATATCTATTTACAACTTGTGTAATATTTTATTTTTAAAACAATTTTAAAGTGCTAGAAGATGGCTCTATGACTTCAATTTTCTAAACATGTGGGAGATTGCAATTTGAATGCCCAACACTTTGAGAAAAGTCTGGGAGTTATGTGACTTGCATGCAATCCCTGTGCTTGGTGGTTGTGGACAGTGGGTTCCCAGAGCAAATTGGCCAGTTATACTGCTGAATTGCTGACCTCTCTGTTCAGCAAGAGGCCTTGCCTCAGAAAATAAAAGAGAAAGTGAAAGATGAAGACTTCCCAAATCAACCTTTGGTATCCACATGCATATGTACACACATGCATCTATAGAGATGTAACACACACACATATAAACGCACATATACACACTAGCAAACACAAAACACACATATACACATATGCACACATGCACCTGAACATAATACACATATACACACACACATACACATAAGGTACACACATAGAAATATACCCCTCACAATCACAAACATGTGCACATGCACACCAGCACACTACAGGCACACACACCATACACAGAAAAGATACTCAGAAATTCTTCATATTATTGAAACTACCCAATGGTAGTAAAATACATTTATCTTGGTAAGGAACTACTCACAGATAAGAATTTGCTTATCTTATATTTTGGAAATAATTTTAACTGAAAATTTAATCTTATTTAACAAACTTCTTTTAGCTTTATCACAATATCTTTAATACTCAGATTTGTCATCAGTTAAAATAATGCATATTTGCTGTACATTTGCAATTGACATGACTTTCTTCATAACAACAATTAATTCATTTTTCTACTGCCAGCAGGTGGTATCCTTAAGTATTGAGTTTGTATGTCAAGTTCATTCACCTTATGTACAAAACAGTCCAGGTATTTGTTCATGTTGAGCAGCAGCCTCACCATAGATGCAGAGGAGTTGTAAAGATGCTGCATCTTCTGCACCTCGAATGCCTAAGCATGTGTAGACCTGAAATTATCATGAATAGAGACAATGGAATGACAGCCAGGACATAGTTCAGGAGACTCTGTCCCTACCTCTTTGTGTGTGGAGCATGTATAGCATAATCCTGAAGACAGAGAAAATCTTCTCAACAGTTACATCTGCTGTTTCCCAGACTGTTCTGCCTCCTCCTCTCTTGTTGTTTATCAGTAGCTCAATAGAGATGCTTCACCACTGCAATGGCATTGTATCAGGATGCTGTGATGTAAAGTGAAATAATGCACTCCACTTTTGGTTGTATGTGGATTGAATGCATCAACCCTGTGCACATTCCAGGTTAGGGGCTCAGTGAACTTGTTTGGTTGTTGCCTAATTGCATGGCTTCCTGGGGGATTTGTAGCACAGTGCTACTGCCCAACACCGTAAGACAGTACTACATTTCCCATTTCCAGTTCAGTAAAGATTAAAATTCCAGTGTTTGGATTACAGGTTCTACTGAATGCATACCATTTTGCTCTATCATAAAATAGAAAAAGCATGTAAGTCAAACTATTTTAATGCAGCACTTGTGTGTGTTTTAAGCTTCTGGAACACGGCTGGCTCCCTGCTGAGAAAGTTCCCCCAGTACTGTGCCCGAATCGTGTCACCCCACTTGGCTTGCTTGCCCTGGGTGAGTGCAGTTTTCTAATTGAGCATTTTACATAGGATTAATTCATTCTGGCTTTGGCTGGCTATGTTCCCAGTTTTCAGTGAGGAAAAAGCCTACATTTAGCATGTGAGGGAAAGGGTCCAGCAGCTGGAATATCTGTCTCTGTTGACCTGTCTGTAAGTCTTCAGAGACTTATCATATCTAGACCTGGCAGCTTCGCTAGCCTCCTTCTAAAAGGGATCAGGTATCAATGATGAAAATATGTGTGCTTTTTTCTGTAACAAGTGGGAAGCTATAATGTGGACTCAAGGGACCCTCATTACTAATACTGGAGGATTTTTTTTTTTCAATCATTGAGCTAACTGTTTCCACATCTAATTGAGATGAAAATTCCTCCATTGAATGCCTCAGTGGGGTTTCACCTCCTCTGTCCATTGTGAGGCATAGGGACTAAATGATCTCAATGTCATCAGGCCATATGTATTGGCTCCTTAGCTGTCTGAGCCCTTGGCAGGTGTGGAAAGAGGAGGTTACATGCATGATCTTGCATGGCAGTTTTCAGCCAAGGCTAGCAATTGTGGAGAGCTGTCTGTGTTTTGCTCATAGT
The DNA here is from genome assembly GCA_004025045.1 of Sigmodon hispidus. NCBI lineage: Eukaryota > Metazoa > Chordata > Mammalia > Rodentia > Cricetidae > Sigmodon > Sigmodon hispidus. The sequence goes on from PVIH01005359.1 coordinate 7,594, forward strand.
TTCTCAACCAGGAATCTGCTACTCACAAGAACACTTTGTCTGTCATGACTCTGTCCTTGTTTTCTGTTTGTTTGGAATTCTCAGTAGAAATTTGTGTGTTAGCTTCCTATTCATATGAGGAATACCTGGGACAATCAAAGTAACGAGAAAAGGTTCAATTTAAATAATCATTTCAGGGTTTCTGGTTTGTGCTTGCTTGGATCTGTTACTTGGGCCTATGTAGAAGGATCTGACCACCTTACATTGAATGGAGAGTAACAAGAGAGAGAGGCTGGCTCCATTATCCCTAACCTCACTTCCTCCTACTTGGCCCCATATCTTAAGAGTTCTACTCTATTTCAACAGTACCATGAGCTGAGAACCACAGCTTTTATATATAGGGTCTCAGAGGACACTCAGAATCCAAATAGGATCACTATGATAGATCACATTTATCCACTGCAGTATGGTTCCTAGTCCCTGGACTGTGTTCCTGTGCTCAACCTCACACCTACGATTCAGCCTATGCCATGTGATGGCTCCTCTCCCAACACCAAAACCTGTTTTTCCCCCTACCTCTTCTTAGAATCTTAAAATGTGTGTTTTTAAAACTAATCAGCTTCACCCAGCCTTTATTTATTTATTTATTGGTTAAGCTACTGTCATAGGAAACTCGTATCATTTGTGTCTTCCAGCCACTCAATTACTTAAAGCAGCAATTCTTTACCACGGCTCCAGGAAGAGTCCATAGCAAATCTGAGAGGTTCCACACAAAAGCCCTATGGCTGTGCTATAGGGAAAAGAAAGTACAGCCCTCTGTTAGAAATGGTCTGGATCTGCTGTCTAAAGTAATAGCAAAGCTCCCCAAACAGGTATGCTCGAGGTGATAAGGGGACACAAACAATCACCATCAGCTCAGATTGTCCTTACCATATCTGGCTATTTACCTGGTCATTATTCTCCTTGTGGCAATAGTGTATATCCTGGGATCCTGTCCCAGAACATGATATTTTTCTTTCGTTGCCTTATCTATGGAAGAACTAATGGGCTGCAATGAATGTGAACACACTCCTCTGGTCTGGAGAGGTGAGCATGATCAGTACAACTTTTATATACACAGGTATAATAAATATACAATAAATATAGTATCCAAAAACTGAATGTACATATTCATCTAAAACTGACCATACATTAAAATACTACTCCTATTTTAGAAGATATTTCCTTCATATTTATTGTCAATTTACATTGCAAAACTAGGTTCCACATTGCTCTCTTGCAACGCATTATTTGGCATCATTGTCTCATTTTTAATGAAACTAGAAATAAAATTTAATGCTGTAGTGGTTTGAAAGAAAATGCCCCCATAAAGGAGTAGTACTAATGGGAGGGGTGGGTTTGTTGCAGTAGGTGTGGACTTGTTAGAACAAGAGTGCACTGTGGAAGGAGGTTTTGCAGGCTCATACATATCCAGTAGTTCAGTTCACATCTAGTTGCTTGCAAGATATAGCAATTCAGCTCCTTCTCCAGCACCATGTCTGCTTGCATACCCCCATGTCCTGCCATGATGATAATGACTAAACCTCTGAACTGTAAGCCAGCCCCAATTAAATGTTTTCCTTTATAAGAGTTTCCATGGTCATGGTGTCTCTTCCCAGAAACAGAAACTCCAACTAAGACAAATGTCTCATTTCTTCTCTATGTAAGAACATTTCTTAAGCTGAATCGCAAAACAAAATAGAGAACATAATTATTTTTTAGACATTTTCAACAGTAACTTTAGAACAAAATAATATCACCTACCATCTTAAACAATCGCTTGAAATATTTTTTATGAAAGATTTTACAATTTAGACAAATGTAAAAGTATTAAAGAAAGGAGAGAAAAATCTACTGTCAAGAATACAATTTATTTTATTAACTATAAAAATATAAAAATCTAGCTTTAAGGAGTTTCTGTCATTTTAATTACATTAAAAATCTGAATGACATGTTCAAGTATAAAAGTGATAAAGAGTTGGTGGAAGACAAATTGCACAAAAAACAAGTTCACTAAAAATGTGAGTGGCATAAAGGAAAGCAATAACATGCTCCTGGACCCTCACATGAAACACCTTTTCAAAATTATTTAACTTGCTTCTGAAATATTTTCCAGATAACATGTCTAATTGTATTTTGTTCCCAAGGGTGCATATCAAGTGAAATAGGATGCCATCAAAAGGACATTTTCAATAGCATGAACACACTCAAGCTGCACTTAAGAACTTGAGTTGCCTTTTGAAACACCATGCTACTTAGTACGTTCTTTGCATGTGATATGAACATTAGATGTCCTTGATGATAACTGAACATGAGACTTCTTGGATGTCCATCTGCATTACTTCCTGTTCTAACATGTGTCAATCATGAAGACTTTAAACACAATTTTAATATTCCTTTACTTATGATGAGAGTATGTAAGTCCTAGTAAACACATCAAACACAGAATATATTATAAATAAATGCATTTAATACATGCAGCTTACTGAATTTCACAGCTTACCAATGGTACAATATTAAGTATTTTCCTTTATCAATGTATATAGATTGGAGCTTTAACTCCCTGTGATTGCCAAACATCCATAAGAAAATGTGGTAATGTACATTGTTACCTCATAGGAAGACCCAATCCAAAGTCCAAGCATGATTTCTCATATATGTTCTCTCTCTTATATTACTGTGAAGTGAAAAATAATATCCCAGGTTGAAACATTGTCGTGAACACTGTCTATTCTCTACTGTAACCAGTGTTTAACAGAAGGGAAAGCTGACTAGAATACTATAATGCTCTTCTTGTGGTTAATTGGTTAATCCCAAGACTAGAATGTGATAAAGGAAGGAACATTACAGATCTCCTTCTATAGCTCTCACCAGACATTTGCTAACAGGGCATTGGTGATGATGGATGAAAATCCATCTTTCCAATTCCTGGAGGAAATATTTGAAAAGTTTCTTAGATTAATTTTTTCTGTGTATCAATATGTCTGAACACTGAGTTTCATATATGAAAGGTGGCCTAGACAGTTCAGAATAAAGTGATGGCACTTATGTTTGAAGGAGATGCCATACATCATCATTACAAGGAGGCTTATTAAATCCAGGTGGAATTGCCCTACTGCTATTCCCTCCATCTTCTAGTCTTAAACAGGTCAGGACCTAAGGTTAAAACTCATATCAGCTCCTGTTTCTAACCCCCAACAACATTAGCATTCCCAAATAAGTCACAAGACATCATATATAGTCTTCATTTTCCTTCACTCATTTATCTAGATCTTTGGCTTTCTTAATTTAAATATTATAAATGCTTAATGAAATATTAAATTTTTTAAAATTTGTAACATCACAGGAATTTGATGTTTATGATAATTGTGTGTGTGTACACATGCTCTAAATGACTGTATCATGAGTGTGCTTATAAACAGAGAAGAGTAATTAAAGAGAACAAAATGCAGCTTTCATAGGTGTTCTGATGCTCCATCATTCAAGTTCACCACCTCATTATCTCTTGCTTCCTCAATCTCTAGTCTCCCTGTGCTGGTTTATCTTTTACACTCCTGCCACAGTGCCCTTTATAAAATGCTAATTTGGCCTTGGTTCTCCTATGCTCAAGGTCTTTCAGGATGAAACAGCACTTGCTCAGCAGGCTTCCAGCCTACTGCACCCACTCTTGGTTCCCAGGCTCCTCTCTGGCCTGACCTCTCTCTCAGATTGACAGAACACTGTTAACCCCAAGCACTTGCCTGTGCTATCCTTGCCCTGACTATTGTGCCCCATCCCATTCTTTTTTGAAGTCTCTTCATTTGTGATACTGGAGAATCTATCTGCCTCTTAGTACTCTAGCATGTTTTTCTTTAGACAATTTGCTTCTGGGCAAAGACCTTTGAGTTGTGTTGCAGTTAAGTAAGTCAAATGAATCTTCAACTTCATCCTCATGATCTGGAGTACAAAAAAGCCATTTTTTTAAATGACTGTTTTAAATACTTATAAAGTAACTCTGAGAAAAAATAAAATGACTGGCTTATGTAAATGAGCTGAAAGAATTTGAGAAAAGACATGTAGGAGCTGACTCAAATGGCTTGATCTTTATAAGCAACCTGTCCTACAGTTGATTTTTATGTTTATCTTGAAAATGCTCATTCTGTTATCTTTGACCTTTGAACTCTTACTTCCCATAACTATACTTCTAAATAAGCTAAAGAAAAGACCAACAGATTCCATCCTGGTCCTTGTTAGTTTGCACCAGATGATTAAAGTTTCTTGAGGAAATATATCTGGTTCTGAGATATGGAAATACTTTTATGATCTCCTTTTGCAATATTTATAATGCAAGAGATGGAAAATCTGTCCTTTTAAAGTGCATTTATTTAATTACTGAATGCTGAAATGATGACGGTATGAAGTAGGGCATGAAAGTTAAAAGATGGTGCAGCAGTTAAGAATATTTGTTGTCTTTACAGAGGTTGAGGGTTCAGCTTCCAACACCTACATGTTAGCTTACAACCATCTCCAATCCCAGGTCCAGGCTGACCCCTTTCTTGATTTAGTTAGGTACTAGTCACTTACATAGAGGCAGTCAAAAGATTCATGCCCATTCAACAATAAAGAAATATTTTCCTGTATCAAGAAATCAAGAATAGTTAGCCAATACATTTTGTGTGTGTGTGTGTGTGTGTGTGTGCGTGTGTGTGTACATGGTAGGTGTTTTGTTGTTGGTGTTGCTTTGGTTTGATATCTATTCTTGAGGGTTTTTTTTTTTTTGATAGAGAGACAGAATAAGAAGTTGGGTAGGTAGAAAGACTGGCAAGATCTAGGAGGGTTAGGAAAAAATAATATGATAAAACATATTATACAAAATATTGAAACCCATTTAACAAACATAGACAGTCACATAAAGAAAAGAGATCATCAGAGTAGAGCCTTTATGAATAGGACAGAGTCAAGAACTTGACAAAGAGCCCGTAAGTGACTCTTTCACTCCTTCCTTCCATGTGAGGATATATAAGGAAGTCAATATTTATAAACTGAAACCTGGATTCTGGCCAGGTGCTGAATCTGCTGCCACTCCAGGGCTAGCTGGTCAACCAGTGATGGAGCAGAGAAGAGACAAGGTACAAGATAGGACAGAAGCACTAAGGAGCAGTAGTAGCATCTCACTGTCCTCTGAAAAGGCACTAGGTATTTGAGACAAGGAAATGCTATCAACATGATGTGGACTTCTTATTTGGATGAGAACTTCCAAAATTCTCTCTTATGTTGTCCTATCAGAAGAATGTCACCTTACCCTATTGTTTCTTGACATTAGGAACACCTGCTTTTAATTTGAGACAAGGGGAACCAACACACCAGATGCCTTCTGCAATAAGTCTTCTGCAGTCAATCTTTTATCTTAATGAGCTACTTGTCTGGAAGTATAAAGTTCTTCATGAAAGTATAAGTGGAGAGAGAGAGACAGAGAGACAGAGGAAGGAGGAGAAGAAGAAGAAAGACAGAGAAATAATTCAACTGGGTGTGAAAATTGTTTATTAGTAGTAGTTTCAAACATGCTACCCAGAAACATGATCACCATCTTTTTGAAAGCAAGAGACCCAAGCTTTAATTTCTTTTCTAGTTTATTTAATCTATGACAATGAAAGGACATCTCCTTTTCACTCCAGCAGCTTATTCTTGCTGTAAATATCAGGACAACCACAGCAAAAAATAAATGAATTATAATTTAAAATATGACCGTAAACCAGCACAGGGTCAAGAGCTGACACAGTGGGATAGAGGCATGGGGGAGTGTTGATAACACTGTCACCTGGTGTATGTGTTGACATTGACATGAATAGAAGGGCAGCTTGTGTATATCAGAGAGAGTGGAGATAATAAAAATATAATCGGAGTATAACCAGGAGTTGAGGAAAAGCTCAAAGTGTAACTGCTGCATGATGACACGAGATGTAAGTGCTGTGCATTCTGACCCATTCAAGATATTGCCATGGTGATGGGAGGCATCATACACAGGGAGACTAGGGACAAATTGGAGATGGCAAGACATTCACCTTGCTTGCCCCTAAAATTCAAGCAAAGGGAATTAAAAGGCTATGGCTCACAACATATTAAAGATACTATATTGAAAAGGATTTGCTTTTGGTACCAAGGGAATATTTTGAAATTAGCAACTCCTAGCAAGGTCTTAGGGCTCAAGAATGAAGGGAAATGGACAACTGATCTGGGGTCGTAGACAAAGCCTTTTGCTGTTAATGAGAATTGATTATTTTGAGCACAGTCAAGCCTGAAGAGTTAAAATATGTAGATTTTATATTTTAAATCACAGAAAGAAGATACATTAGCTCCAGGGCTACTTTCTAATTCTTCATAGCGTAGTATACAAAGAAGTGGAGAGAGAGAAATAATTTAAAAGACTCATTCAATTTATACTTGGTTTTTATTTTTGGGAAGGTGAGTTAATTTCAAGTAACTTTTAAAACCAGTGATTGCCTAACTTTCTGTATCTATAGGTACAGGTGTCCAACACTACATTAAGGGCTTAAATTTAATACTGATTTATTTTAATTCAAATTTACATCAAGTGATTTGATTATCTTAGATTTATTTCTTTCTGGTTTAAAGGTCCTATCATTACAGAAGCTATTTAAGAAACAGATGATAATTTGGTCAGGTTTGATGTATGAAAACAACCAGTGGGAAATGAAAACTTTTAGTATCAGACAAAGGTTGATACCCTTGGAAGTTCAAATTTGTGAGTTTTGCTGGGTAGAAGGATTGCACAAAAATAACTTCAAACAGACTCCTAAAATCTTTAGCAGTGCTTTGATGAAGGGAAAGTCCATCAAAATTATAAGACAACCACAAATCTGTGCAATTTCTCTTTTTTTTTTTTTTCTGGAAAGAGTCAAAATGTGAAACTTTAGTATTTCATGGGGAGCCTTGTGCTCTTGTTTTTCAACACCTTTTGATAGTTTTTTATTCTATTACTGCCCTGTTCAAAAGCTTTATCAGGCATGCATCCTCCCTCTATGTGAGAGGATGCTCTCCCCTTCATACCAATGCCCCCGAAATAGTTCAAGCATCTACAAAACTGTTCTTCTTTAATTACCTTCCATCTTTACCATTCACTTGCTCAAGAAAAGTACTCACAGCATAACAACCCCCCCCCAACACCTCCATACACAGGACACAAACAACTTTATGCTTAAAAGGAAGGCTGCTTGATTTTAGATGGAGGTAGCACATGCAAATATCATCAATCTTAAATCTCATGATCATCTTTATTGCACTGGTGGTAAAAAGAAGAATCAGGAGAGAGAGAGAAAAAGATTTAACTCTAGACTATATAAGGGTACCTGTGATTTGATTTTGTTCATTTGAATTTCTGGAGAAAACAGTAACATATGCATCTATAGTTACTAGAAACACTCATGTTTCACTCATTCTCAACTGTGGAACTGGAAGCTGACTGGTAGGCTGAACTTATTCATTCTCTTCTCTGAATTATTAATGTCCAGCCCCTGAAATCCATAGACTGCATCATGTTTTCTTTTGCAGCTGGAACACAATAGTTTGACTTCTTATGAGTTCAGTAATGATCTCCATGACTATCATGGTCCATTGTCCCCTACATGATCAAATTGTGCATAGCTGATACAAACAAATCTAGGAGAAGCGTGGGATCTAAAACCTTCTGTGGGGAAAGGACAAGAACAATGGAAGTCTCCTGTGAAAACAAGTGGTCATGTTTCTATGTATTAGAATTCTCTTTGTTTTCTTTCTTCCCATTCTTCTGTACCCTTTCCCAACTCTCTTCTTCCTCCTCTCTTTCTCTTTCTTCCTCCCTCCCTCCTTACCTTCCTTTTCTTTCTTTCTTCCTATCTTTCTTTCTCTTTTTTTCCCTGTGGTAAGGGTCAACCAGTTACTTCACCCAAATGCTCTCGCACCAAGTCTTACCCGAACACTAAACATCCTTATATTTTCATTCCTTTTATTGAGTAGTTATGTGGGAGAAATTGGCTATATTTTTTTCTGAGGATGAATCATAAACCTTTTCAAATTAGCATACTAGGTGATAGGTACCACATATTACTTAAAGATATTAACTGGATATATTCAACGTGAAATTCTTTAATCTTCTTTGGAACAGATTTCCCTCGGTTGTGTTGAAAGTCTCAAAAAGCTTAACTTTTCCCTCTTCTTTTGAGCAGGTGTTTTGTCCTTAAAAACATCTTCAGAGCACTGATTGATTGCAATCAAGAGTGCTGTGTGTTTTATCCTTATTCTGGAGGTCTCAGAGAAAATTATCTCATGATAAACACAATGTAAACCATGCAGTTTTATGTCACTAATTTGTAGGGAAAGGAGATGTAAATAAACTAGAGACACAAAAGATAAAATGTAGAAACCAGGAGTATTTTCAGAAATCTCAAAAGTAATTTCAAATCTGCTTTCCTGGGAATGGACTGGTTAATAGGCTTTTAAGTGTTTATTTAAGAAATACAATAAATATAAGGACTTAAGCCACCAAAAAAGAGAATCTCTACCAATGCTGCCCTAATGAGCCAAAGTTAATTCATCCCAACTTTCACATACGCCTTTGTGGGCAGTTGGCCAGGCCCAGAACATCATCTGTTTGACTCATTGAGTCCCTGCCGCTAATGGAATTTAGCTCCATGTTTGTTGTTGCCATGGTGATGTGATATTCTCAGGCATGTCATGTTCACAGATCAGTAGCAGCAGCATGCTTATAGACACACAACAGCTCTCAGCCTTTGACCATCCCCAGGAATTCACTCTGCAGCCAGCTGCCAGGAAGGAAGTGGGCTCTGGAAAGGAACAGCCAGCTGGGGAAGAGGACCCTGCCTTCTCTCTTTGTCACTGTGGTGCCATTGTCATTAAAATAACCTTGAGTTTTCATGAATTCACTCATTCACAAACACTGTCAAAGAAGGTACAAGAGTTCAAGAGAATCCCCAGGGTCAAAGGAAGGACTAGTTTTAAATCTGTGCCCATTGAACCTGGAAATGACATCGTCTGCTGTTAGATATAATCTTATTCTTACCATAGCAAATCAAATCTTGCTGACTGGCACCAATGTCCAGGCGATTCAGCACCATGAAAGGTTACTGAGAGCAAAGAGGTCATATCCTTTGTGGCACCACTCTGAGAAATAGACACAGACATGTGTGGGAATATTCTACAAAGAATGGATTCCTCCCACAGTGAAAAGCAAGCCCCGCCAGCCATCTATAAAGGGAGACAGCATTCTACACTAGGGCTGTTTTCATGTTTTCAGCCAAAGTTACAATTACTGGGTTTCCGAGTTCTAAAATATTTGAAGAAGTCACAGGTATTGTATGAGATCTCTCATTTGCAGATAAGAAGTGACAAGGAGTAAGACAACATGAATTCTTTGAAAGTATGCTTGCCCTTTGGAGAGATGCTTCTATTAAATTATGCATATTTTTCATAAGGTGTGAAATTTGCAAGCAAAATGGGCAAATTTAAGAGCATCTGTATAAATGTTTGTCAGTATTGTCTGATGCAGGCTTGAAGGTTAATTATTACAAACCCAGCTCTACTACATTCCATTGTGCTGGGGCTTCTGCTCCTTCCTGAGAATGTGGGAACCAGGCAACAAGTCACTGAGCTGAATGGCAGTCCTTGGGAAGATGGGAAGTTTATGAACATACAGATTTAGGTTGAAACTGGAATTCAAAACAAAGATTTCCATGAAGAGATCAGTCCTGCATTCATGTTCACTGCACATAGGGCAGAGTGGAGATGACTGCATGGACAAATGAGGGTTTTAGCTTTGCTATGTGTCTCTTTTGCTGTATAATCCAAAATTTTATCTTCCTTTCTGTCTCTCTCCTTGGGTTGGAGAGTTTTTGAGATAAGATGGTACTCTGTATCCCAGGTATTTTCTGTCACCTATGACTGAAGGAATGTTGTGGACACATGAAAACTGCAACAGCCATGTGTTAGTATGCTTGGTGTGAATCTTGGCTAACAGAGTTCCTCAGGTTCATTCCTTTATCAAGGAAAGGTTTCTATTAGACCCATAAATATATAGACTCACAATTTGTTTATGGATAGCATTCTACCTAAGTGAGGCCAGCCACAAAATTTGTAGAGCTCATGTAAATGAAAATGTAGACTATTTGGAAAGACAGAAGGGAAGGGAAGGGGAGGGGAAGAGAGAGGAGGAAGGGAGGGAAAATGACATTGTCTTTATTTCAAGGCTACTCTCTCAGCTCCTATTGTGTACGTTTTATCTGGTACTTTACATCATAATCTTCATCACAGGGATGCTATTAGAGTGAGGATGGACTGTCACAATTGCTTGCAGCCAAAATCTCTTACTTCCGCAAGTGATGGTGGGTCACAAAATTCGAGGTGACAATGGTAACTAGAAGGAAGTAAGCATCTAAAAGTCTGTGCATGGGAGACAGGTGGTGAGGGGTAGGTTCCAGTAAGGCTTCATGCTCCCAGCACCCTATCTATGCTCTACTGTCTCTTTCAAAGATGGAATTCCTAGCATTTCAGCATGGTCTCTGCAGAGCATTAAAGTAGTGGAAGGAGCCCTGTTCTGTTCCTGGTACTCTGTGTGATGAATAAAATACACAATGTTAACTCCTAATTATAATCATAACAGTTATATATATATATATATATATTTCTACTTTACAGATCTTAATGCTTTGAGAAATAACTATAACCAGTAAATGTATAATTTCCCACTCAAACAATTCGGGGAGAGAGTCTATGTGGCTGTTTCATGATTTTTAATGTAATCTATTGATATGTACAGAAATACATTTAAGTATGCACATGACATATTTACAGTGGATTATGAGTTGTTGGAACAGGTTTACACTTACTGGTTCCATGAAATGGTTTATAGCTTTATGCGGCATTACATGTCAACATAGGTATTGCTGGACATTGTTTTTGTTCAATTTTTGTGGTTTAAATTTATTCCCCACTTCAACAAGTAATTTAAGAAATGTCAAAATAATTGTTCATGATAACACCTAACAGAAGCTTTTTTGTTTTCAAGTAAATTACCTTAAGCCTTCTGGGTGGCCTCTCTTGACTGGGTGCCATTGCAAGAATCATATTACTGAGAGGCACATTGTGCAGTGAGTTTTTCTCAGAAAAAGAACCAGTCCCAGTAAGAAACAATAAATTGGAATAAAACATGTTACAGACCATAAGAAAGGTAATAGAGGTTTTCTCAACTTAAGTTCAAATAGTTTATTGTTCTGGGACTTTTTTTCAGTTTTCTGTATAAATATTTCTTTATATTCACTTGGTGGCAACCTATCTGTGCTCACTTTTATCCAGCACTGGCTACAAAGTGTCCTTCATGTGACCCATTCATACAGCTAGAACCAAATATGGAAGAGAACCATGTGAATAACAGGCTCAAATTGCAGGAACAGGAAACAAAAGTTAAGCAAAAAGAAACAATTACAATAAAATGAAGAAAAACAGAAGGTTCAGACTTTAAATATGAGATTTGCATGTGTGTGTATTCTTCATATGTTACACATATATGTACCTAATATACCTAATACTCAAGTAAAATTACTCTTCTTAGAAGATTTGTGTGTGTGTGTTTGTGTGTAAACTTTCTCTTGTTCTGTGTATTATCTAAAAACTTTCCATTCAATTTAAAGATACATAATTTTCCCTAGATACTATGTTTTCTCTCTAGCAATTGAATAATTACTATATTTTGTAATTTATATTAACAACAGCAAATTCATGAAGACACAACTTTTTCTAACTCCAATCCAAATATTCAGGTGCTTGTATTTCTAACTTTATTTTTTAACTTCCTTACAGGAAGTAAGATATTTCCCAAGGCTAAGTCACTGTCTCTAAACTAATAACACCTATTTTTTCACATTCTATGAACACCTAGAGCTATTTTGAGTCTTACTTTACTGAGGACAGTCCCTGCAATAAGATGAACAAGCACCTGTTCCCCTTTCCCAGGTGTCAATGCCTTGACCATTGTTATGGTTTGAATTTGAAATGCATCAATACCACAGGGTCATTTCTAAATGCTTGAGCGTCTGCCCATGTTATTGGCTTGGGATGGCTGCTGAGCCTTTTAGAAGAGAGATAGAAGTAAGTCACTAGAAGTGACCTATGAAAGTATTAGCCTCAAATCTAGTCTTTTTCTATTGCTTCCAGGTCTGCTGTGAGAGAGAGAGTGACCGGGATGGATGGGAAGTGGGAAGGGAATTTGAACAAGGGGATACATGGATAAAAAAAAATGAGACTTTATTCATAATCAAAAAAGAAAACAGAAAGAAAAGAAAATGGGAAAAAATTCCTGCTACCAAAGACTAAAGCCTTTCTTGTTATGGGACAATGAAATACTCTGAAACTGTGAGCCCCAAATTTTCCATCTCTTAAGTTGTTTCTGTCATCACCTTGGTCATACTAATGCTAAATTAAATAATTAAAATACAACTGGAAAAGAAAAAGGAATAGATTTATTTATTTATTTTTATTTATTTATTTTGTAATTTAACCTGGCGATGTGGTACATAGTCCTCTGAATAATTTGTGGGAGGAATGTTAGCATTCTAAGTTCTTGGGTAGAAAAGATTCTAAAAGCAGAGCATGATGGGCATTCTGCTGGAAGTACAAGAGGTCAAATACTAATAGGAATATAAAAGATAATAGAGTTTAAGACCAAATTTAAAGTTAGTAGACTAACTTATGTAGCAGCAGAGAAAATTTCAAGATAGTATAACATTCACATTATGATATGGCCTCTGGTCATGGCTTTTAGCCAGGTATACAGTGAGAACTGTGATAATAAATCAGAAGAGAAGTACTAGAAAAGCATGCTATTTGACTACAGAAGAATCCACTTGAAGTTTTAGCCAAAACAACTTTGGAATACATGGCCATTATTGTTAAAGATATCAATGCCATTATTAAAAAGCCAGACACTTTGCAAAGGGATTAAATTAAAGTGCCTTGAAGACACTTGAGAAAGCAGTAAAGACCCAAATCAAGACTCCTAGGTGTACAGCTTACAGTATGTTTGTAAGATTTTTCTTTGAAAGTAGGAGCCTCAGGGCTACTCTGCTCATATAGGGCCACACAAAGAAGTGTTTGTTCATATTAGGTTACCCAGGCACTCAGAACTTTCTGCAACCATGACCCACAAGAGTCCTGCAACTTTTTGAGCTAGTATTGACTACATGTTGAAAGTTTTGAAGGCAGGCAGAATGTCAGAGGCATAGTACCAAGGAATCATGCACCAAGACTATTAGGAAAAGCCAGAAGGCCAGCAATATAGGTAATAAGATTCCCTTTGAGGTAATGTGTAAAGCTCTGAAAGTGAATTCTAAGTAATAATAGAGACCTCTAGAATATTGAAAAAGCAAAGGAAAGCTGGAAAACAAAATAAAACAAAGCAATGAAGCCTCCTCAAGAGGCAGGTCTTATGTACTAGGTATGATGACTGGCCTATTACTAGAATTCCCAATTTGACATCAAGTGCCATGGAAGTTGAACATGGAAATGTATAGTGTAAGGTTTTCTTTGATGGAATTTTGTCTGCATTTGCTTAAAACCCTGTCACCTTTTTATTTCTCCTATTTAATATTGAGGGATGTCTACTTGTTTACCATTGTATATGTAAAATATTATGCAATTTAGTTTTTTTATTTATAATTGTTCATAGCTAAGATTTTTGCCTTGAGTCTTAGGCCTGGAATTATGTTATGACTATTAAGACTGAGTATTTCTGAGGTCGAACTGATTTCATAATTTTCATTGAGAGCTGCACATATGACTTTGGTAGACAGGGACCTTGTTAGATATATTACAGTTTTATTTTGAAATGTCCTCACATGCTTACGTTTTGAAAATATATTGCCTTATGGGCAATGTAAGGAGGCTATGGGAGATAGAGACTATTGAGAGAAAGTGTGCTATCCATACACTGTACTGGATATCATTCATGAGTTAGCCACAAAGTAAGAAAGATAATGCCACAACTAAGAAAAATAGTGAAGTTACTATCTTACATTGAAGGAGAAACAAAAAGTGAGATTCAGGGATATCAAGTGTTATAAAGGAATGCACAGATGTGCGCAAACAATGTTTGCTTGGTGTGGACAAAGTTCTCAGTAGACACTTGATTCTCTTCTATCTTGCACAAATCCAAAGGTCCTGTCAGTTGCACCGCTTAAACACACATGTGCATCTGATCAATTATTCTTTGCTTGATGTATTAAGCAGGTCTTCATTGCCTGCAGCCTTTGCTTCATGATAAATATTGAAGGGCAGTGGGCCCAAGAAATAGGATATAACAAAAAGAATCAATGATCCATAAACATTGGAGAAATTTGAAATCTCTACCTTTCCCTTAAATGCTTGTAATAAATGTTAATATTTCCAGAAATATATCAAATCAGAATATAATGTAAAATGTACATGGTATAGTTACCTGTGATGATTGATGATGATGACTTTGCATTAAACAACAATTAGGAAACAAAATGTGCGATGACATTATCTTGAGAAGGGAGGCCACATGGCAAACAAGTATATAGTCTCCCCACTGGCTCTTCTCTGTCACATTCCACACCCTTTCCTTGCAAAGTTGCTCTTCAGACACACTGAAGATTTAGTCTCTGGCTATGTAAGTAGTTATGTTCCTCTAGGAAAGGTTTTCCAAAGTGCTTTTTCTGTCTAGAGTACTTTGGTGTTTTTTTTTTTGTTTTGTTTTTTGTTTTGTTTTGTTTTGTTTTTTTGTTTTGTTTTGTGTGTGTGTGTGTGTGTGTGTGTGTGTGTGTGTGTGTGTGTGCTTTCTACTTAAATATGTTCGTCAGTTGAAATAAGCATCATCTTACTTTTTCTACATGACTAGGGATTTTTAGCCTTATCTTCACTATTTTCATTTACATAGTAGAAGTAAAATCACTTACCTGGAAGATCAGACTGACTAACACATATGTAAAGCTTAAAGCAGAGCCTGGCACAGTAGGTATGCCAGAATATCATGAATGCTATACTATATTTCCGGTAGATGTCATTGCTGCCATTGTAATATGCTCTCTTTAGGAATCTATATTCACCCCAAATACATTTTTTCACTTAGGGCTGTATATTAATTTTTCATATTCCTGAGTGTCTAGGACATAATAGGCAAGTCACAGAGTCCTAGTAATAAGTTTATTTAATAAAATTATTTCAATTAAAACCAAATTAAGTATATTAAGCATATGACTCAGGTAAACTTACAGTCTGTCACACTGCTATAAGATCTCAGCTACTAACACCACTCATACTTCAAACAATTATTTCCAATTGGTTTCTGGTGTGAAAGCATAGGGCATGGTCAACCCAGAAGTATGTACTTCAGAATGTTAATGTACATTTGAAGAAGCTAATGGCTTTACACATTTCTGGAGAAGACTAAGCAAGTATAAGAAGCATTTCTTTTATTACTTTTGTCTATATACTGTTATGTCTGTAAACAAATAATGTAACCAAATGTTTATGGTTCTATGACAGACAATCCAGCCCAGAGAAGATTAAGAAACTAAAGAGCACTGAGGGATGTGTGTGTGTGTAGCTGTTCATGTCTTTCAGTTTAAAGCGACCATTGTTTAGAGAGAAAAACCAAGAAAAAGATTGTCTTTTACATTATTTTTTACACTATTTTTTAACCGGGAGCAGCATGTTCTCAAAATGAAAAGACAAATAATAAAATACTT
Organism: Sigmodon hispidus; assembly: GCA_004025045.1. Taxonomy (NCBI): domain Eukaryota; kingdom Metazoa; phylum Chordata; class Mammalia; order Rodentia; family Cricetidae; genus Sigmodon; species Sigmodon hispidus. The sequence continues at coordinate 23,364 of PVIH01005359.1, forward strand.
ATTTCACTAATTCAGTCTCATGGTTCTCATAGATATAAATAAATACTTTTGTACTTGAAAAAGAATCATATTTAATTGACAATTTAATCATTAGAACTTAACAAGCAGTTTTACTTCACCATTCTGAAGAATATATGTATGTATGTATGTATATATATATATGTATATCACCCTTCAAAGTCATTTTTATGGTGAGACACCAGATATTGTGCCTTAAATGTGAAGAGTTCCCCCCATGCTCCTGTGCTGAAACATTTGGTTCACAGTTGGTGGAGATGTCTTAGGAGGCTGCAGTACCACTCAGAACTGGGACTGAGACCACTGAAGGACCAAGATCACTAGGTACAAGCCTTTGAATCTCAGTATTAGACTCCATAGTCTACTGTAAGGAAACATGGTAGCAATCAGGGTGATGAGATCAAGAGATACTGCTCACAATTTGGTGGATCAAGAGACAGAGAGACCTACACTACAACCAGAATTAGACACAGTTCTGATGTATTATGCTTAGTCATCTGTACCTCCCATATGGACCTCTGGGTCCTAAAGTTACCTAGGTTCCCATGCTCCATCTCTAGTCCTGACTTATTTACCTGGTCCCAGATTTACCAACACGTAAATAGCTCTGATTACTTCCCCACACCCCGGTGAAGTACCATATTCCTTCCTTGAGAGGTTGAACTGTATTCCTCAGAACTCTAAATGAAAAATTTATATCGTTCTTCTTAAAATTTATCTTAAGTTATTTTGGAACAGAAAGAAATAAAGTAACCATTTAAAGAAAATTGTGACAAAGGAGTAAGATTTCTGCTCTTATGAAATCTAAGCCTCTTTCAAAGTTTTGGCCTGGTTATGGTGAAAAAAGGGAAAAGTTTGAAGATTTCACTAAAGTATCCCAGAATTCTGTACATAGAGCTCAGTCACTATGGTGGGGGCTCAGAAGATTGAGCTGATATGAATGTGGGCAGGGAAGAGTGTTCCAGGAAGAAATAAAATGAATACCAAGGCACTCCAAAGAAACGCCTTAGAGGTCATTTATGTTAACTTTTGGAAACCTCACTTGCAGCTTTTGTCCCCTGCTTTGAACAATCTGGTTGTAGTTGAATAAGAGATCTGCCAGAGGCAATTTCAAGACAGCACAGAATATGGGCTGGACACTGCTGTTATTCACAGTCTGGCCATATTCATAGTGAGAAATCAGAGAAAACAGCAGAACCAAAAGATGTGAAAATCTACAGAATGCTCAGGAGAGAAGCATGGATGCATTTGAAAGTACAAACTAGATGGACCCATAGAAAGAGGCTATCATCACCAAACAGAAAACTTTGGAAATTGTACTAGAACAGAAGGGAAGGGGCCTGGAGGGAGCGATGTTTTCTATCAAATATTCCAGGGTATGAAAATACAAACATAAGTGAAACATGTTAATTTGAAAAGAGACCACTGTCTGTTCTCCCCACTGAGAAATAGACATAGGCAAGCATTGTTTACACATTCAGTTTCTAGGACTCTTAGAGGTCATTACATCTCTGTTGCCAGGGCATCCAGGTTATATTTTGAGCCAGCAACAGTTTTTTGTATTATTCTTATATTATTGATTTTGCACACATGCAGAATATAAGGATGGTGGGGTTGTGAATACTTGCATCAAGATAAAAAATAATAAGACCTATGTGGCTAGGTACTGGGCAACAAGTTTGACTTTCGCTGTAGAGTGCTACTGAACAAACCATGAATGGATTTACTAAGACAGAGCCTAATAGAGTTGTGATGGAGACCTTAGGGTGCTACACCTGGCAGGAAAATTGTATATATACAGGAATCTATAGGTACATAGAAAAACTGGACCAAGAGAAACTTCATATGTACTATAAATGGCAGAATTGGTTGAGAAGGAGAGAATGCTATAAATGTATAGCAGTTGCAAGATTTAATATTTGTTTGTACTTTGGTCCAGTCTTTTTTTGCTATCCTATAATCCCTTCCCTTCTATTTCATTGAATGTTTACTTTGTACGATCTTATATTGAAAGCATGGATCCTGCCTTTTCATTTTATAGAGCTTTCAACTATTAGTTTGCATTGAGTTTTGGAAGAGGCTTCAGAGTGGTTTTTTTTTTTTTTTTGAGCACTGTTGTTAATTGTTGAGACTGTAGAAGTCTTGAAGTTGGACTACCTTCAAATTTGGCAACATGAGACAGACATAAGCCTTTGGAGTTGGAGTATAATGTCATAGTTTGAAAGTGAAATGCTCCCACTTCAGCCCATGTGTTTGATTTGCAGCCAGTGACAGTGTCTTGTGAGGTTGTGAAAACATTAGCCCTGGAGCTTTGGTGTGGATATCTACTAGGGATCATCATTTGACGCTGATATATCCTTTAGTTGTGGTGCAGATTTGCTTCTTAATCCATTAAGGTGTGTGTCTTGGCCACCTTTTCCAGTCACTAGGAACTCTGTCATGTCTTCCTCAACATGATGGTCTAGAAGCTTTAAGAGTCAGCTAAAATCAAATTTTCTATCTGTATGAATAGTCATGTCCCATATTTGGTCACATAAATAAGATAACTATGTTGTCATCTAGTTTACAAGTGTGGGTTTTATACCAGTACTCTGAAGGAGGTCATATGGAAAGCATAAGATGGGATAGCATAGTTGCCTCAACCATTTTCTTCATAGCAAAGCACATGTGAAAATGCTCCACTACTTTAAGAAGTATTTTAAAAGTGATTAATGGAAAATTATGCAATATGAAAGTATTTGCTTTTAATTTTTGTTGGAATTCACTTTTTCAAAAATGTTTATTTTTATCTTATGCAAATTGGTGTTTTGCCTGCAAGTATAACTGTGTAAAGGTGTCAGATCTTAGAACTATAGACAGTTGTTCGCTGTCATGTGGATGCTGGGAATCGAACTCAGGTCCTCCGGAAGAACAGTCAGTGCTCTTACCTGCTGAGCCATCTCTCCAGCCCTGAAATTCACTTTAATTAAAGCAATCTAAGCCTATTTCCTGAAACAATATTCAATATATTACTAGTTTTTTGTTATCAATATAGATACATAAATTTTAATGTATTATATCAGTGCCATGATAATATAAACAATTCTAGTTATAAGAAACAAGTGTTTTAAGCATGTTTTAAACATGAATCAATGCAATCCTTATTGCACAGTCTCATTGTTACACTTCCTAGGTAAGAAAATGGAGATATAGTTTATTTAATTAATTTTCACTCAAAATATCTGAAAGAAACACAGCATAGAAAGAATTGCAGGCAAAATCAACATGTAGCCAAGATTGTTCGATATCACAAGCTACCCTTTCCCAATGGCTGCCTTTGAACAGTTTTTGAATTGGAACATTTGAATTTTGTTGACATACACTTGAGCAGAATCACATGAACCCTGAAAATTCCCACCTAATGAGTGTTGCTTCTGTTTCTTTTTTTTAATCTTTATTTTTTTATTTAAAAATTTTCTCATATTCACCACTGCTCATCCTCCCTCCCATTCTTATGGTCCTCCCTAACATCCCATCCATTCTCCAGGGAGGGTAAGAAAACCGAGGTGAGTCAGCTCAATCTGGCACATTCAGTTGAGGTATGGTTCAGTCCCTTCCCTCAGTGTTTCTCTGTAGGGAATGAGCTCCAAGATGTCAGTTAATGTACTAGGAATAAACCCTGGTGCTACTACAAGAAACTCAAAAACTGCCTATGCTGTTTGACTATCATCTCCATTTAGAGTTTTTAGTTCCTTTCCATGAAGGTTCTTCAGCTGCCATTTCAGAGGTAGTGAGATCCCAACAGCTTGGGTCAATCATATATGTGGGTCTGTTCTTCATGATCCTGGTCCCTTTGCTCCTCTCCTCCCCTCCCCTCCCCTCCCCTCCCCTCTCTTCTCCTCTCCTCTTCTCTGTCTCTCTTCTTCTTCCTTTTCTTTTCCCTCCCTCTCTCTCTCTCTCTTTATCTTCAGATGAACAAGGAGCTTGACCTGGTGCTTAGTTTTTCTTCTGCCTTTATTCTTTGCTGGACAGAGGTTTTATAATGACCATTAGTGTGGTCATTCATTGGATAATAGGGTAAGTCCTATTTAGATACCATTTCCACTATCATTTGGAGTCCTAGCGATGGACATCTTATAGGTTCTTGGATGTTCCTTAGCACCAAGTTTTTCTCTAACACAACAAAGGCTCCCTCTATCAAGATATCCACTTCTTTTTTCTTCCTCTCTGTTGCTCCTCTCACAAAACCATCTCCTTTTCTCAGGATCTGTTCCCATCTCCCATTGCTTGCTCCACCATATGATCCCAATTTACTCAGTGCTCTTTTCTATTTCCTCTTCACAGGGGGATCAATGGATATCTCTCTTAAGTTACTCCTGTTACCTAGCTGCTTGGGGATTGTGACTTGTAGACTGGTTATCATTTGCTTTACATCTAAAATCCACTTATGAATGAGTGTATACTATGTCTATATTTCTGGGCTTGTGATACCTTGCTCAGGAGGATAATCTTCAAATTCATCTATTTACCTGCAAATTTCAGGATGTCATTTTTTTTTTATTGCTGAGTAGTATTTTATTGTGTAGATATACCACAATTTGTTAATCCATTCTTCAGTTGAGGGGCATCTAGGTTGTTTCCCGGTTCTGGCTATTACAAATAATGCTGTCATAAACATAGTTGAGCTAATTCCCTTGAGTAAGAATGTGCATCCTTTGGTTATATGCCCAATAGTGATGTTGGTTGATCTTTGGGTACTGATAACCAGTTTTCTAAGGAACTGCCATACTGATTTTTAAAGTGGTTGTACAGTTTACAATCCCACTAGCAATGGAGGTGTGTTTCCCTTACTCCACATCCCCTCCACTGTAGGTTGTCATCTGTGATTTTAATCTTAGCCATTCTGACACTGTAAGATAGTATCTCAGAGGTGTTTTGATTTGTAATTTTGATGGCTAAGGATGTTGAACAATTTTTTAAATGTCTTTCAGCCATTTGAAAGTCTTCTGCTGAAAATTCTCTGTTGAGCTCTGAACCCAATTTTTATTTGAAGTATTTGGCTTTTGGCCTCTAGTTTCTTGAGTTCTTTATCATTTTAGAGATTAGTCCTCTGTCAGAGGTAGGTTTGGTGAAGATCTTTTATCATTATGGAGGCTGTCATTTTTGTCTTATTGACTATGTCCTTTGCCTTGTAGAAGATTCTTAGTTTTCGTAGTTTTGGCAGGTGCTACTTATTTATTTTATTTATTAATTCTTTGTGTCTGCGCTACTGGTATTATATTTAGAAAGTGGTTACCTGTGCTATGCATTCAACAGTATTTCCAACTTTCTTTTCTATCATGTTCATTGTAGCTGGGTTTATGTTGAGCTCTCGGATGCACTTGAACTTGAATTTTGTGCACGATGATAGATATGGATCTATTTTAATTCTTCTACATACTACTGTGTATTTATACCAGCACCATTTGTTAAAGATGTTATTGTATATTTTGTATATTTTGGCTGCTTTGTCAAAAATAAGATATTCATATATGTATGGGGTAATGTTTGGGTCTTCGATTTGATTCCATTGATCCACAAGTCTGTTCTTACACCAGCACCAAACTGTTTTAATTACTGTAGCTCCATAGTATAGCTTGAAGTCAGGGATAGTGATGCCTTCTGAAGTTGTATTTTTGAACAAAAATTTTTGGCAATCTTTGTTTTTTTTTATTTTTCAATATGAAGTTCAGTAGTGTTCTTTTGGGGTCTGTGAGGAATTGTATAGGAATTTTGAAAGGGATTGCATTGAATCTGAAGATCGTTTTTCGTAAAAGTGCCATTTTTTACTATGTTGATACTGTGTATCCAAGAGCATGGGAGATCTTTCCATTTTCTGATATCTTCTTTATTTGTTCAGTGACTTAATGTTTTTGTCATACAGGTCTTTCACTTTTTTGGTTAGAGTTACCCTAAGATATTTGATGGTTTTTGCAGCTATTGTAAAGGCTGATGTTTCCCTCATTTTTTTCTTAGTTTCTTTATCGTTTGTGTATAGGAAGGCTATTGATTTTTTTTAAGCTAAGCTTGTATCCACCTATATTCCTGAAGGTATTTATCAGTGTAGGAATTCTCTGGTAGAATTTTGGGGGTCACTTATATATACTATTATATCATTTACAAATAATGTTTTTTTTTTTTTTACTTCTTCCTTTCCAATATGTATGCCTTTGATCTCCTTTTGTTGTCTTACTGCTTTAGCTAAAACTTTGAGAACTGTATTGAATAGATATAAAAAATGTGGACAGCTTTGTCTTGTTTCTGATGTTAATAGTATTGCTTTGAGTTTTTCTCCATTTAGTTTGATGTTAGCTGATGGTTTGCTGTATATTACCTTTACTATGTTTATATATTTTTCCTGTATTCCTGATTTTTTTCAAGACTTTTATCATGAAGGAGTGTTGGATCTTGTCAAAGGATTTTTCAGCATATAATGAGATGATCATGTGGGCTTTTTTTCTTTCAGGTTGTTTATTTGATGAATGACATTGACAGTTTCTTATATATTGAACTGCATTTCTGGGATGAAGCCTACTTGATCAGGTAGATGATTTTTTGATATGTTCTTAAATTCAGTTTGCTAGTATCAGTATTTTTGTGTTAATATTCACGAGGGGGATTATTCTATAAGTTTCTCTTTGTTGCATCTTAGTGTGGTTTGGGTATCATGGTGACTATAGACTCATAAAAAGAGATTGGCATTGGTCTTCTGTTTTCCTTCTGTTTTTATTGTATAGAACAATTTGAGGTGTATTCGTATTAGTACCTCTTTAAAAATCTTGTAGAAGTCAGCACTGAAGCAATCTGGCTCTGGGCGGGTTTTGTTTTGTTTTTTGTTTTTTGGTTTTTTTTTTTTTTGAAGACTTTTTAATAACCATTTATATTTGTCCAGAATCCTGTCATTTCTTTTCTTTTAGGTTTTCTGATTTTGTGGAGTACAGATTTTTAAAGGACCTAATGATTCTCTGGATTTCCTGGGTGTCTTTTATTATGTACCCTTCTTCATTTCTGATTTTGTTTTTTGGACATTTTCTCTGCCTTTTGGTTAGTTTGGATAAAAGTTTGTCTATTTGTTGACTTTTTCAAAGAGCCAACTTGTTGATCCATTGATTCTTTGCATTTTTTCCCTTGGTTTTAATTTTATTGATTTTAGCCCTGAGTTTGATTATTTCCTGCCATCTACATCTTCTATATGAGTTTGCTTTTAGTAGTTCCAGAGCTCTCTTTTGTGAGACTTCTCCATATTTTATGTAGGCATTTAGTACTTTGAATTTTCCTCTTAGCACTGCTTTCATTGAATCCCATAAATTTGGGTATGTTGTGGGTTAATTTCCATGAATTTTTAGGAAGTTTTTAACTTCTTTCTTTATTTCTTCCTTGACTCAGAGGTGTTTCAGTTGAAAGAGGTTCAATTTCCACTAGTTTGTAGGCTTTCTAAGTTTTATGTTGTTGAAATCTAACTTTAGTTCATGGTAATTAGATAGGATTCAAGGGTTTATTCCAACATTTTAATGCCTATTCATATTTGTCTGAGTATGTGGTCAGTTTTAGAAAACATTCTATGGGGTGCTGAGAATAAGGTATATCCTTTGGCATTTTGGTGGAATATTCTCTCTATATATGTTAAGTCCATTTGAATCATAATATCTGTTAGCTCCCTTATATCTCTGTTCATTTTCTGTCTGGAAGACCTATTCCTTGGTGAGAGTTGGATATTGAAATCTCCCATTATTAGTATTTGGGGTTTGATGTAAGGTTTAAGCTTTAGTAATGTATCTTTTGCATATTGGGTGCCCTTGTATTGGGGGCATAAATATTCCAGATTGAGATTTCTTCTTGATGCATTTTTCCTGAGATGAGTAAGTAATGCTTGTCCTGATATGTTTTTATTATATTTAGTTTGAAGTCTATTTTGTTGAAGTCAAATCTCTTTTTGAGACTATTTTATGGAAAAGTTTATCCCAACACTTTACTCGGAGCCTGTGTCTATCTTTGAAGTTGAGGTGTGTTTCTCATATGCAGCAGAAGAATAGATACTGTTTTTATATCCATTGTGTTAGCCTATGTCCTTTTTTAGGTGAATTTAGTCCACTGATATTAAGGCATATTAATTTTTTTATTTTTTTTAGTCAAGGCCAGTGGGCTATAACTCCAAAGATGAGCTGGAGTAAGTTGCTTTTACATGCATCTGGCTTGTGAGCCTCAAGGTGAAGAGGACATTGGGCACAGGAGATGTCCAGCACTCTTACTTCAGTCCCTTGGTAACCTGTTGGGCTCCTGAGCCTCCTCCAATCCTGTGTTATCCCCTTAGGAGCTCCTCCATACATGGCTGTTTATTAACCTTTCAAATACAGGGAGGAAGGCAAGGGAGACCTGACTGTGTAGTTGCTACCCACTGGGTGCCATGAGTATTTAAAAGTACACATTAATTGGGGGCTGGAGAGGTGGTTTAGTGATTAAAAGCATGTGTTGCTCTTTTTTTTTATTGGATCATGCAAAGACATTAAAATAAAAGAGAGCAAATTGGGAAGAGAAATGGGATTAGTGCAGAAGGGCCAAGAAAAGGTAAAGATGTGTGTGAATTCACGAATACATTTTGTACATACATGAAAGTGTCATTATGAAACCTACCACTATATATAATTGATATAGGCTAATAAGAAATAAATCTAAAGATAAGTAAATAAAATAGGAATTTATTTTTATTATACAAATATTTATGAAAAGATAATCCAAGCTAATTAAACAAAATTCAGAAGTTATAAAAATATAAGCAGGAAAAATTCTTTGCCATACTCTACCGCCTTATGTAAGTATTCTATTTTGTGTCTACATATGTCTTTATATCTCTATATTTTAATCTGTAGCTTTACCTTTTTAAAATTATTATTATTATTATTATCTTTTTTTAATTCATGTATTTTCTTGTTCAGGCTCCCTTCCCCCTCCTGCCCCTCCCAGTCACTCTTTCTTCTCCACATCACTTTATCTCCTCCCCAGCAAGGGTGGGAGGTCCCAAGGTCCCAAGGTGGCTTAGTTCAACATCCACTCCAGGCAGATCTGTTTTCCTCACTCCAACATGAAGACTGAGTCAGGTATTTTTAATTCCTGTTACTTTTGGCAGTAGTATGTATGTGTGTTTCACTTCTTTGGGATTTCCTTCTATGGGAATACATATTGTTTGTGGCTTCATGGTTGTATCTAGCTTCATTAAGTAAGAGTTTTTATACTAGTGCTTTTTGCAGGCTGAATTTTTAGATAGATATTGTTTAATCTAGTTTTGTCATGAAATATCTTGATTGAGAGTTTTGCTGGGAATGGTAGTCTGGACTAGCATCCATGGTCTCTTAGTGTTCTTATAACAACTGTCCAGGATCTTCTTGCTTTTAGTTTCCATTGAGAAGTCAGGTGTTATTCTGATAGGTCTGCCTTTAAAACTTACTTGGCCTTTTTCCTTTGCAACTCTTAATGAGGGACACAGACCTACCTCAACTGGGTATGTTAGACTGAACTGACCTACCTTGGGATTCCTTGAGGAATGGATGGGGAATGTAATGGGGGGAGGCTGAGGGAGGACTGGGAGGAACTTCAGGGAGGGGAGAATGGGGGAGCAGAGGTAGATATGGAAAAAACTATTTAAATGTAAAAAAGAATTATATACCATAATTTTTTTTCTTTATCCTGTATGTTTAGCGTTTTGATAATTATGTGGCAAGTAGGCTTTTGGAGGGCATCTATTCTATTTGGTGTTCTATAAACTTCTTGTATCTTCATAGGCATTTCCATTTCTTTGCTGGGAAAGATTTCTTCTATGATTTTGGTGAAAATATTCTCTGTGCCTTTGAGCTGCTATTCTTCTTCTTATATTCCTGTTATTCTTAGGTTTGTTTTTTTCATGGTGTCCCAGATTTCCTGGATATTTTTTGTTATGTTTTTTAATATTCTCTCTTTCATCTCTGGCATTCTGTTAGTTATACTTGCATCTGTATTTCCTGTTTATTATTCAGATTTTTCATTTCTAGAACTCCCATGGTTTGTGTCTTCCTTATTGCTTCTATTTCAGTTTTTAAGTCTTATACTGTTTTCATTATCTGTTTGATTGCTTTATCTTGATTCTCTAGTCTTTATTTAAGAAATTTATTGTTTTCTTCCAAATTATTACTTGTTTTTTCTACTATTTCCTTATGAGAGTTTTTTTATTTATTCTTTAATATCATCTTTAAAGTTTTCTATAATCTTTGTAAAATATTTTAAGATCATTTTTCCTCTGCTTCCTCTATATTAGAATGTTCTGGTCTTGCTGTTGAAGAATCACTAGGTTCTAGTGGTGTCATATTATTATTTGTCTTGTTGAATACATTTTTGCACTGGCTTCTACTCATTTTTTCTGCTGATCAGTAAGTATTATCTGTGTTTCAACTAGGTGGATTTGGTATACTAGGTGCTCTTGGTACAACTGGAGGTCTTGGGAGCTCTGAGGGAGTGGAGTCTGTGTCTCAGGGAGCAGTTGAGATCTGCAGCTGAACCTCTTATGAGGAAGCTCTCCAAAGTCTGTGTTTCAGGAAGCTTTGGGGCTCTCTAAATGTGATGTCTCAGGGAGCAGCTCTTAGAGTGGAATTTTCCATAGCCTGTGTCTCAGAAAGTAGCTGAGATTGAAGGGATGGGTGATTTTGGACATATTGAGGCATATGAGATAGAGGGTCTGATGAGGGGTATAGATAGTCAGCAATCTTACTTGCTTGCCTGCAGCTGGAGCTCTGATGGGTTGGGGTCACATTTTATACTCAGTGACCCAGACCTGAGGGCTGTGTCTGCTCCCTGACTGGCCATCTAGAAGGAGGGTAGCTCACTTCTTCTGGTAGGACTCTCCAGAGGCTGTATCTCAGAAAGCCTGTTTCTGTTTCTTAACATCATTGTGCTTCATCATCACTCAGCTTATTGGCAATAATATAATTATTTATTTTTGTTATTCACCTTGACTTTTATGCATTTTTATTTGATCATTTTTAAACTTTAAATATAATTGTGTATGTTAAAATGGGTTCACCTCTATATTTTTCTTCTAAGAATGCTGCCTTCACAAAATGATCCTTGAACTCATGTTAACCCCAAAGCCTAAAGTAGCAACACATAGGCATTTTTTCTTGTTGTATGGTCCTCGTAAGTAAGACATTTTTCAAGAGAATGTTGGAAAGGCTCAAAGGTTACAAGAGCTATCTATTGTTGTTGCCATTTTTGTTCTATGTAAACTTACCATGCTCTGAAATTAATTCCTGCTAAACTTTCACAGTATGTTTACAATGAATATTTTCTTCTCTGTCAATATATGAAGATGGAACATTGCACAGTTTGTGTCTTGCTTTCATGTCAGGTTCAATTTTTAATTTCAATTGGAATATTCAATTATAAAATAATTAACATTATTTCCGGTGATTTTATTTCTGGCTATCTATAAACAACTTACAAATACCATAAATACATGTATTGTTAAAATGACATGCACTGGGAAATATATTCTATGTTGTAGTCTACTGAAACATGAGTTTTGAAACATGATATTTTAAATTTGTACTCACAATTGCCATGATTATGATATTTTATGAGATATCTATCCAGGATTTCCAACAAGAAATAGTATCACTGGACTAAGAATCTTCCCTATAATCTGGAGAGTAAACAAAACATTCAGCATCTCAGAAAATAGGCAACTTCATTCTAAGTAAGAGTGAATAATTCTATTTGGCTGACAAAAGCCAGTGTCAATCGATTGTTTTTGGAGATACAGGACCTTTCACCTGAACACAGAAGTCCTGTTGATAAGTTCTCATCTATTTGTTCACTGCCTTAATTCAGCTCCAAGCCCAGCAGCTTACATTAATTTTTTCTTCCATATGTCTTAGTATAAGTTATTGTAATGAGCCATGGAACTTGACCTGATATAACTAACAGAATCTTTCACTCAGCTCATAAAAAACCCATCTGGAAAGCAGTGAGTCTTAATAAATCTGATGACATCTGGTGCAGTAGAATGATGGAATACATGAGAACTATATGATATATTGACCTGCTATCACTTAGTAGAGGCCTGTGAAACAATTAGGTGGCATAGCAGGATCAGAAGAATGCAACACAATGACCAGCTGCAGTTAGACATCATTCCCATTCTTCATCTGTTATTTACATCCGTTCTCCACACTTCTTAGCATTCCTGAACACTCTACTCTCCATTAACCCAGGTTTCCTCACCACTCCCAATTTGTCTAACCTTTCATTATGAAGCAGTTGATGCGGAGTCATTCTTGTCAGATCCCTAGGACTTTAGCCAATGTAGTCCATGATTTTTTGAAGCAGGTACAGTTAAGAACCTGTATGGGTTTCTCATAACTAGTGTGGTTATCTTCATTGATGGTTTTATGGACTCAGGATCACAAGCCAGTCACACAGGTTTGTTGGTGGACTTAAATGTCTGATAAATGGCTAAAGTGTGGAGTGTTGTTGGTTATTTTCTTTCAAAACCAATGATGTGTTTTGAAGATAAAAAAAATCAAAATGCTTCATAAAAAACATAAAGAGGTCTGAAACTCATAAATGAGCCTTTTGCTTCAGTTGACCCCAGAAACAGTAGGCAGACCATGAATCCATCACCCTCTCTCCTGTCTCTTTCAAGCTTACTTTGCAAACCATTTTTTTTCTCCATGAGACAAATTGTTTAAAAGAATATGTTTAATATATCAACTTTGTGCCTAAGAACTACAAACTTACTTTGCCATTTAATGAGATCAAAAGATGATAGTATCATATTGACTTCCTAGACTCTTACCAACCTTTTTTTCTGGACAAGGTTCTTGCCTCTTCATTTTGGGTTCTTTAAGTTTCCACAAGATACCCTGCTCATCATTGTTTCTATGAGGGCCTAAGCTTGCCTCTGCCAAAATACAGCCTTCCACACTGCCCCAACTCAACTACTGAAAAGTCACTTGCTCCTGAGGCTGTCTTCAGTTATCTTACTGAATTCTGTTTTGATGGCTAACTTAACAGTTATTTATTTTTATTATTGTTGTCTTGATGTGGGGATCTCATGCAGTTCAAATTAGTTTTGATCTCACTGTGTATCTGAGAATGACTTTGAATTTCCAGTCCTCTTTCCTGTACTTCTTGCTTGAGGTCATTTTAATTAAAATTATTTGTGCTATAACCATTTCCTATTAGATCCAAACATTTTGAAAGAATCACCTTCCCAGAACCCATATCATTCCTACATACTGCCCTACATATTTGGAGTACATTGTTGTACATATCTTAGCTCCTGTTATAGACTCAAATGTGTCTCCATTCCAAAATGTATATATTGTAACCCAACCCCTGACTATGATCTACAATACATAAACTTTAGGAAGAGTAAAAGGCTAGAGATGGCAGAAATCTTTGGTGTGCAAATATACTAATCAAGGTAAAAAATAATGGTACTTTAGGACCAAAAAGTATAATAGCAGTTCCTTAATACTATTCACTTAGGAAACAAGTATCTAGACATATAGGGACTCTAAAGTAGTAATTAAAGTTAAATTATCTTGTAAGGTTGGGCCCTGATACAATGGCTCTGGTGTCCTTATAAGAAGAGAATATACATCAGGGATTTGGGAGCACAGAAGCTCTATGAGGACATAGCAGGAAGGCAGACACTGACGAGTCACGGAGAAGGAACTCAAAAGAAACCATGGTGACCAACACTTTGATATTGAACTTCAGCTTGAACAACAATGAGACAGTAATAATGATAATGAAAATTTTACCTTCCTAAAACAATTTCCATATGAAGTGAAAAGTAAGTTACTAAGAAGGACTGGAGTGATGGCCCAATAGTTAAGAGCAATCGTGGCTCTTGCTGAGGACCTAAGTTTGACTCCCAGCACTCACCATGTGGTTCACAGCTATCTGTAAGTCCAGTATTATAAGATCTAATTAACATCTTATAAACTCTGAGATCATCAGGAACACATGAGATGCATAAGCATAAATGTCCTGGTAACACACGCACACACATAAAATAAATAACATATATATGTTTATATATATATATAAAACAAGAATAAAGGTCTTAAACTATGTCTTAATGGATATATGTACAATGTACAATGAGATTCTTTAATCAGTGGTATCTGCTGTTAGCATGTGTGCATGCACATATGTGTGGACATGCATACACATATATATACACACACACGATATGATCTCTTGCTCCTTTCCAACACAATGCTTCATAATATATATAAAGATCTTTTCTGGAACAGCTTTCATTTTCATGCCAGTGTCTGCTTCTGGTAGCACAAATCTACCACAGAGAAGATGGCAGGCACTGGAGAAACTCCACATGTAGTTGACATTCTTTGTGATAAGAGTTAGCCACTGGGCAAGAAAGTGTTCTTTTCTCAACTGCAGACAGTATGGTGTCTAAAATAGACAGCAAGACATAAAAGAAAAAACTACTGATTTTTGCCAAGTCAAGAAGGTCTTTAAGAATATCCTGCTCACAGATAATTCTGTAAGATATGCTAGGCCTGTAGGCCACCACACTGCAGAGGAATCTGGAGTGACAGTCATTCAGGCAGCCAGCTGTTTTTGTCATTTTTTACATTTGTTTTTGGAAGTCACTTGCTTGCGCTTCCTATTTATTTAGTTAAGTTATTTCCTTTTACGGTCTCTGAGGAAGTTGAAGATTAGATATATTTATAGATTACCTAGTTACAGTTTCAGAAAGAAACTCATTAAGAAGTATCAAATGTATAAGTTTGAGAGAAATCAAAAATAGTGTACAATTGGTAAGGAGAGATGGCCCAGTGGTTAAGAGCACTGACTGTTCTTTCGGAGGGCCTGAGTTCAATTCCCAGCAACCACATGTCAGCCAATAAGTTAGATAAAAAGTGAATTAGGTATAATCTCTTGGACTTATCAAAATAAGATAAATAAAGAAATATTTTCTTTGAATTTATAGATTTTTAATGGGCTGGACAAAGATGTAATTATTCTTTGTATATATTGTGTATTGCTTTTATACCTATAGTATATAGTTTTTCTTATATTTGTTATAACTGTTTAAAATTTTTGACAAAAAAGGGGATATGTATATATTTGAAAATGTCATGACAATATTTTGTTGTAATAAGACTTCTTACTTTATAAGTTACTCAATACTTTATGAATCTTATTACAATGAAAATAAATGGAAAATGGAAATTTTTTTCAAATTTACCACAAAACATAACTCACCAAAGGTTAAATTATCTCTTTATTATGACCAGATGGTTTACCTTTGAAATAGAAGTGGCATGGTAATATAACTTTTATTAATCAGAGAAAAAAATATATGTTATTTTAAACATCAACACCAAAATTTGCAAAGGGGATAAATGTTCTCAGATAAGTCCATTACATTTCAAACTTTCTAATGCCAATGTATTTTTCTCCTCCTTTTCACTTAGAATGTATTTATTCCCTAACAGAATGGTATTAGATACAGGCATGCTTTGTGAATATGAAGTCTTTTCAGTAGTAGATAGCACATTACTCTGGAAATCAGAGTTTTCTACTTTTGTTCATATCACTTCTTTTCTTCTTTCTTAAAATGTTTTAGAAAATCAATATCAATCTTTACATAAAAAAGCAAAACATTCAGAATAGATAATAATCCCATATAGTAATAACACTTCTCTTCTCTCTAAATACATGAAACAAAAAAAAGTAAAATAAAATCTAAAGCTCCTCAAACCAGATTAGGCTCAGCTACAGATAAAAAAGAAAGCATAGTAGGTCATAACTAATGCCCATGGATACACTATGGCCACCACAAATCTCTGCTAAGCAACCCCTCTACAGTTAAACCAGAAGTTTTCTTTTGTTTTGTGTATGTGTGTATTTTAAATCGCTTTATTCACTCATCATCTTTCAATGAAAAAAGAATGTTTTTGCTTAAAGTCCACTAATGAATAAGTACATCCTGCTTATCCTTCTGGGTTTGTGAGACTTCCCTCAGGAGGATATTCTTCAAATCCATCCATGTACCTGCGAACTTTAGGATAACATTTTTTTCTTACTTCTGAGTGTTACTCCTTTGTGTAGCTGTACACAGTTTGTTAATCCATTCCTCAGTTGAGGGGCATAGCACAGACACTAAGAACACCAATCAGTAAATTGAATCTCCTTTAACTGAGAAGTTTCTGTAAGGCAAAGGACACAGTCATTAAAGCAAAACGACAGCCTACAGAATGGGAAAAGATTTTCACCAGTCCTACAAGTGACAGAGGACTGACCTCTAAAACATATAAATAACTCAAGAAACTGGAGCCCCAAACCCTGAATAACCCAATCAATGAGGTAAGATCTAAAAAGGGAATTCTCAACAGAAAAATTACAAATGGCTGAAAGACACTTGAAAAAAATGTTCAACATCTTTAGCCCTCAGAGAAATGCAAATCTAAACAACTTTGAGATACCATCTTACACCTGGCAGAATGGCTAAGATCAAAAACACAGATGACAGCCTTTCCTGGAGAAGATGCAAAGCAAGGGGAACATTTCTCCATTGTTGATTGGAGTGTAAACTTGCTCAGCCACTCTGCAATGCAATATGGAGGTTTCTCAGAAAACTGGCAATCACTCTTCCCAAGGATCCACCAATACTACTATTGGGCATATACCCTAAAAACGTACACTCACACCTCAAAAGCATTAATTCCACTATGTTCATAGCAGCATTATTCGTTATAGCAAGAACGTGGAAATAACCTTCTTTCCTTCTTTAACATGTATTCTTTGGCTTCCTTGGAGTACCCTCATTTAGGTGGAGTACATTGGGAGAGTGGGGGAGGAATGCATTCAATTTGATAAATGCCACAAGGCCAACCTGCTCTCTGAGGCAATCACATTTAGTAATGACCAAGCTGGACTCATTTTCAAACATTAAAAAAAACACAGAGTGAGAAAAATAAAAATCCATGAATCTTCATTATTTCAGCTGACCCCAGAAAAATAAACTTAAGGTAATATTTTATCCACAGTGGTATCTTTGTGTGTGTGTTCTACTCTTTTTCAGTATTACAAAATGTCCCAGTGTTGACATACTGTACATTGATTTTAATAGGCATTCTCTGCAGAGCAATATGAATATCACTGGAAAGTATATAATACAATTTTCTACCTCTGAAATGCTATAGAAAACAGCATTTTATACTGACATATGCCCCATCAATAATAGAGTTTTTATATCTTATTTGTAGCTATTGATCTCAACAACATAATGAAAAATTGATTGTAGTGAAGTGCACCATTTCTTAAGTATAAATTTCAATGTCAAATTATTTTTATCTATGCTTCCCAATTATACATGAAACTTGTACATTTATATGTGTTTGCTTCCACAAAACTCTACCACAATAAATTAGGTATGACACAAATCTACCAAGTCAATACAAATGAGGTTTCTCTCACTAAAATAGGATTCCAAAATTAAATATGGTAGTTTCATTTCTTCATTATGAAAAGAATTAATGTCTCTGTATATAGTACTATCTTCCCATGCAATTTAAAGATTTGAAATGTGGTCTTAAATCTTTTGGGGATACAGATATTCACATATGGAGAAAGAACTGTACACCCCCAAGTCCATGCCCTCATTTGTTAGTCCACAATACACTATAAACAAGGTGCATCTCCTTTGTTATCTCTCGAGACCTTATTATTTTAGAGAGTATATTCTGTTAGGAGATTCTATGGGCACAAGGTCTTAGAAAAATAATAGGGAAATCATCTGTGCTTCCCAGTGAAGACCCCATATCTGGGATAGCAGACATGCAATGTATATAGCCAGAAATACACAAATCTTGGCTCAATGTACAAATAAGAAAAACAAAAGTCCCGAGGATGAAAATACATTTCTAATAATAATTTATTCTCTTTGTGTTATTCCTTTAAATCAAAACCAATACATAAAATTACTTTGTTTTTTTCATTGATGATTGTTGGGAAATGATTCTGTCTTTTCACATTCTATAATATTTTTAGCATAATTGACTCAGTAGCACATGTTTAGCTATGTTTGTGTAGTTATTTTGAAGAGATATGCAATTGCTACTCTCATACATCAGATTTGAGAGTGGAGAGATGGCTCAATAATTCAGAACACTTGCTGCTTATCCAGAGGACCTACATTTGGTTTCCAGAACCCATTTCAAATGACTCACAAGTCCCTATAACTGTATTTCTGAGATATCTGATAGCTTCTCTGTCCTAAAGGAGCATATGTACACACAAACACACATGCACTTAAAATAATAAAAATGAATACTAAAAATGTGATAATAATGAACAGATTTAATAAATTTTTGATTTTATATTAGAGTGTACACCTATGTAAAACTGTACAATTTAATGATATTTATATAATCAAAGAATTCTTCAACTAAAACTGCAATACAATTTAAATCTCTATAAACAATATTGTATTTATTTCCAGCCATTTCTTTTTTGAATCTCTAAAAATACTGAAGTAAACTATGTCTCTATGGATTTGCCTATTCTGAACATTTTATAAAATTGACTACTGCCATTTGAGATGATTTTTTTTGTGTGTGTGTGTGTCTGATTTCTTTCAACAGCAATGTTTTTCCAGATCATCCCATTGTGTATACACAATTTATTCTTTGATATGGAAGGGTAGCATTCAATCCTGTAGTTACACCACCCTAGAGTTGTTTCTTCTTTGGTTGTTGAATGTTTTAATTGCTTTCACATCTCAGTTGTAGCAAATATCAGTAATGCACAAGATTTTATGTAGATGTGTGTTTCCACTCCTCCAGATTACTTGTATGGAGTTGGATGTTATAGATATGTAACATTCTATGTTTAATATTTTTTTAATTTTCTATTGTTTTTTGAAAATGAATACCAAACTTTATATAATAAAGCAAACATTCAGAATAGCTAAAAAACAAAAGAAAACAAAACCCATACAGTAATAACACTTCCCTTTTCTCTAAAATACATAAAACATAAAAAATGAAATCTAGAGCTCCTCAAGGCAGGTTAGGCTCAGCTACACATGAAGAAAGCACAGTAGGTCATAGCTAATGCCCATGGATACAGTATGGCCACCACAAATTTCTGCTAAGCATTGTTTGTGCAGTCAAACCAGAAGTTTTTTGTTCTTGTTGCTGTTGGTTTTTCTATGTGTGTGTTTGTGTGTGTGTGTATGTGTGTGTTTTAAGTCACTTTATTTACCCATCATCTTTCAATGAAATAAGAAAGTTATTGCTTAAAGTCAACTAATGTGTGAGTATATCCTCTTCTTATCTTTCTGGGTTTGTGAGACCTTGCTAAGAAGGATATTCTCCAAATCCATCCATTTACCTGCAAATTTTAGGATATCATTTTTTCTTACTGCTGAGTAAGTATTTTTTCTTACATGCTGAGTAGTATTGCATTGTGTAGAAGTACCACAGTTTGTTAATCCATTTCTCAGTTGAGTGCAAGTAGGTTGTTTCCAGGTTCTTGCTATTATGAATAATGCTGCTATGAACATAGTGGAGCTAAAGTTTTTGGGGTGTGAAAGTGCTTCTTTAGGGTATGTGCCCAATAGTTGTTTTGCTGTATGCTCAGGGAGAGTGATTCCCATTTTTCTGAGAGATTGCCATATTGCATTCCAGAGTGACTGAACTGGTTTACACTCTCACCAACAACTGAAGAGTGTTCCCCTTGCTCTGTATCCTCTCCAGCATAGGCTGTCATCTGTGTTTTTGATCTTTTCCAATTTTATATTTGTATTTTCTTCTATTTCTTCAAGGGACTTTTTATATTCTCTTTTAAGGATTCTATAATCTTCATAAAGGTGTTTATATTGTTGTTTCCTTCTGTTTTCTCTTCACTGCTCTGTTCAGCTCTTGGTGTTTTAGAGCCATCAGCTTCTTTTGGTGGTTCCTTGTTGTTTTTCATATTGTTATATGTATTCTTGCACTGACATCTGCCCATTGCTTTTTTGGTTCACTCTTAATTAGGTCTTAGAGGAATCTGAGTTAGTTGTAGCTACAGGAGTTGTTTGTCTCCTATCTGCTCTGGACATGAAGTCTGCATGATTTCTTACTCTGGTCAGGCTACAGGATCGTTGCTGTCTGAAGACATCTGAACACTCTGCTCTGGACACCATGGGGTCAGGCTGTTCAGAGAGATGTCCATCCTTCTGTGATGATGCAGCCTGCCTTGGTGGTGGGGCCCAGCTCTTTGTGATGTGACCCCTGGGATTACTGGGCAAGGCTTCTAGCAGCTCTGGTCCAGGTCATTCCTGGCCATGAAGTCAAATCTGGGACTTCTGTGGCCTCTGGGATAAGGTTTCCGGCATGCCCAGGGGCTGGAACCCACTCTGCTCTGCACCTGGACCCTCGCTGTCTGAAGCATCTGACTCCCTATGTTTAACATTTAAGAAACATTTAACATTTTAAAAGACAGCAGTGTACAAGGGTTCTGATTTCTTCTTAATTTGCCAAATTTGTATTATCTTGTCTTTTGGGGACTAGAGATACTAGTCTACATGAGGTAGTGTGCCATGATTCTTATTATTGACCTTTTCCTAGTAATGTGATGAAAGCTACCTAGAATTCTGTCTGATACTTAATGACCATTTGCATGTTTTTACTAGTAAAAAATAAAGTCATCCCAAAGCCTTTTCCAATTATAAATTGTGTTCTTTGCTATTATAGTGTAGAATTATACCACTTAACATATTTTGGCTTCAGAACACCTAATCCAACATGTGATATGCAGATGCATTAATAATATCACATTTTAAATTTTACCTTCAGCCAAGTTTTCTAATGTCTCCTATTGAAAGTTCTAGCACTCACAGTACAGCTGTCCAAGAAGAAGGACAAACCATACCCACTGGGGCTATGTCTCGATGAAGCAGCGCCTCATAGCAGAACCTAGATAACATGAAGGGGAACTGCACCATTCAGCATGCACAGACATAGCCTGGATTCCTGTTGTCCTAGCCCAATTTTCAATTTACTTAGCAAAAGCTTCAGAAAACTGTCAAGTGTCAAACTCTGTAGCATGCCGACAAAAATCTGTGAAAGGGTGTAAGTAAATGAATAGTAGATAAAAATGTGCAGTATTAAAAACAAGGCTTTTTAGAGGGAGGCTGAAGTGCTATAGCAACTGAGCACGAGAAAACTAGCAGATTTGACTGAGGGGAAGTCATAATTGTAACACTTTGCTATTGACAGATGGGGGCCCAGAAGGTATCTTGGAGTCAAAACAGAGCACCAAACGTGGGAATAACTTGTGAAAGTGTAGATGGGATCAAATACATGTTTATAAAAAGATAATTACTTCAGAGGACACTCTAAATACAGGTTTCTCAGCTGTGAGAGTTTCAAGCAACAATTATTTTGAATCTCTTCATTTTAAGTTATCAGCATTGAAAGTCCAGTTGAGGATGGTGCCCATTTTAATGATTAATTGTACTATGGACACTGGAGAAATAAAATCTGGGAAAAATGATTATATTAAAGCTAACATTATCAAAAACTCATCTTTACTTGTCTTTGAACACATAATTTATTAATTTCACAATTATTTAATGTCCCCCTTAGGAATACTGAATACTAAATACTGGTAGTAAAACATTAACTAAGACAACTAGCTTATAATTTAGTAAATAAAGACAACAAACAGCAACACAATTACAAAAAGAAAAGTAGTACATTCCCAAACTATTGTTGTTTTCTGAAGTCCAGAGATGCTGCGTATTGATAAATAATGGGTCTGGTTGCCTTTTAGAAGGAACTACATCAAACTTCAGTAGGAATTAAAACGTCTCCCTTATAGGGACCATGCATGTGTCTGCTCATGTTGTACTCTCAGTTCTCCGTGGAGAAAGCTCAACCTTGTTCACTCTGAGATTTGGTAGGTAAATATGTGCATAAGGGAGAGGGGGCAAGAACACCCTGTGCTGCCATTGTTATGGCTCCTTCAACTTCAACATGACATCAAGTAAAAAGAGCTTAGACACCGAAGCCAACTGCCTTGGTGTCAGTTTTATGGTGGTCACCTAATAAATGTTGGACTTTTCCTGAGTTATTAAGTCTCTCCATGCCTTAGCACTCTCATTTGGAATAAGGGGGTGGTACAGCTTCTGGATGCTGAGGCTGTGTGTATTGAATGTGAACCAACACACAGAGTCTTTCGGACATGTTCTGGATTACAGTCTGTACAGAAAGAGTTTTCATTGAGATTGAAGGCTTCAACTGAGAACTGTTTCAAGAGACTTGAGTTGGGGAGGCTATGTCTGATGGGGGCTAAGAGAGAATGATCTTTGATCTTTTATTACATTGCTAGCAAGAAAGAAAATTGTCCCTGCTAACCTAAGGAGAAGGAGGGCATCTGTGTTTGCCTGGAGTGATTGCCAAGTGACATTTGTAGAGGAGCTGTTTCCTGTCTTTCATTCTGTAAAACTGCCTTGACAGCCTACCCTATGTCTCATTATTGTGCTTCACTTTCTTTAGGAAGCTTGAGTTTATTACAGGCTGCTTTTTGTCACTTACCTATGCACTGTCTGATTTTCTCCATGAGATTATAAATGCTATGAGTCCACTATGTCTGGGTTATAGCCTTGGAGTAAACAAGCAGGCATGATAGATCATAGGTAGAAAATATTTATTTATAAATAAATGTAAGCTTAAAGATATGCTGGTGGTGTTCCTGGAACAATTCTATGGCCCATCTTCAGGTTGAGAAGTGGGGCATAGTAAGCATTCTGTCCTTAAGACTGAATCAGCAAGACCTGGCCCATCCAAATGCTCAGTGGAGACAAGCTGTCCCCACTCTAGAGTTTAATGCACTGCTCACTGAACACCATATTGGTTTCTTGTTGTTTGCTCCTGAATAGACTCATGTAACATCTGGGCTCATAGAGATGCAAGCTATGTTATACTGCAGCAATGTATAGCTCAGATGTTTTGATTCTGTGTGGATCAGCTCAAAAAATGCCTCCCCTTCTGTGTGAATGATATTCTTAGTGCTAATGGCACTTTGTAGAAAATTGCCTTCTCTACTCAATGACCAAGTTCATGTTGGCATTCCAATATCCAAATGTTTTCCTAGATTTCTCTTCAGAAAAAAAAAAATAAAGAAAAAACATGTCAAAATAAGGTGCTTTCTATATCCCTCAAAACAGAAAACATTGAAATAATCACCCCTTATGGATCTTTATACAGCCTAAGAAGTTGTGTTTATAATTTGTTTATAGGCACGCTGAAAAATCCTAGTGGCTTCTTCTCATCAATGGAACGATGGAATTCTCATAGTACTCATAGTATCATGCTTTGTATGTATACACACACACACACACACACACACACACACACACACACACACACATATATCAGCAATTAAGTGCCAAGTGTTGGCCTAAGAACTTCAAGTCTCCTCGAGTACACTTTGGAGACAGGTGCTATTGTTATTTCTGTTATGTGACAATAGAATTAAGTCATATGTTATATCAGCTGCTCATGATACCTTGTAACAGTATAGCTAGGGTTTTATCTGACTAGACAAAGGGTGCTCTGAAGCATTACATAATAATGTGGATTTTCTTCAGTGCTGGGAATTGAATGCAGACCAGACAAGCATTCTATATCTCTGCTATGTGTCCTACCTCCTTTATTGACTTGAGACATTCATTCTCCCTAATTACTGTTTTCTATTTCTTATTATATTTTCTCTAGTTTTAGGTTTCTTTAGCTATTTTTTCAACTAGTCAGAATTGGACAAAACTTGAAAATTCTACTGCTTCTCAGAGTTAAGTGGACAGCTTCCTGAGTTAGCATAAAATATTTTCCGCTCTATGTTGCATGTGTGTTTATTCTTGTGTTCATGTGTCTGTATGTGTCTGTTCATGTTTATGTATGCATGTGCATGTATGTTTGTGTGTACATTAGCATATGTGTGTACATATATGTGTGTGTGTTTGTGTATGTGCACCTATGCATGCTATGTAGGTACACAGGTCTGTGCATATGTGTATGTGCTTGTGTGCATATGTGTGTTTTTGTGTATATGCAAATGTGGTCATGTGTATGTCCTTGTCTATTTTTAATGCATGCACAGCCATAAATATGTGTTGTTAGATGCATAATGTAGGTTTGTATGCTTGCTAGGAGACTACTCACTCCCCATCTTCATTATCAAGCCTCCTGGTTTCATTTTCCTTAGCAGTGTCTGTCCTGGAATTCAGCTATATATTCAGTGACAATCTTTCTTATATAGGTTGTGTATTTGAGTGATAGTTTTGGTCCTTTTGGATTCACTTTTTTATCTTTTTGCTAAATCATGGCTTCTTTTTTTTCCCTTTCCATTACTGTACTATACTTAAGATTACTTAAACAAAATTGTTATCATTACCATAACATTTTGCTCCTTTTTGCTTATTTCAACATTATAGTATATATTGTAGAAGAGTTCATGAAGCTCCACCCCTATCCTAGGACATATTGGCAGTTGAAGGCCACTGGTGGAAGAAGAGTAAGTTTTTTTTTTTTTCTGTGCTGTGTCCCCTACTTGCTTGCCTATAATCCAGTCATAGCCCTATACCCAAACCTATATGGAGAGCAACAACTAGATTTAGTTACAAAAAAACAAAGGTAGGCTATTTGACATGATAAAAGATGTCTATGAGAAATTAGAATGGGGAAATTTTCAAATTATATTGTATCATTGTATCCATGTTTGTAATTCTCAAGGAATAAATAAAAACTTTTAAAATTATTTTTACATAAATAATTAAACATAGACCAAACGGAAGCTCCATCAGAATAAATGGCTTGCGGAGGTGGCTTAGTGGGTAAAATAATTGTTGAATAGCCTGTGTAAAAGTCCTCTGGGCATAATGGTTACCTATAACCTCAGCACTTAGGAGGGAGGGTTAGAGAATCCCTAAATACATTAGGTACACTAGGTGAATTGGACAGCTTAGTGTTCAGTAAAAGACCCTTTCTCATTGAGTAAGAATTGAATGAGATAGGGCACATCTGTTTTCAGATGTGAGTGTGTGTGATGGAGTAATTTCAGAAAGCAGGAAGGTGAAAATGGACCATTGTTGGGTAGGTAGGATGGAGAGGAACAATAGAGAGGGAAATACTAGGGTACAAGTAATATGATGGGAACATAGGGGCTCTTACTAGGCAGCAAGAGCAGTAAATACAGATGAAGAAAGGAGGAAGGTAAAATAACAATAAGAATATCTGAAAATAGTATAAGGAATCACACTATTAACTACTTGCCTACAAGAAAATATCTACACTGCCTCCTTCAGGAAATCCTACCATCATGTGCCACCACAACCGGCTCAGCTGCAAACCACAACCACTGAACAGCTTGGGATCAGAAACATTTTGGACTGACTCCTTGGATCACACTCCCCCTAGAGGAACACCTGACTCACTCTTGATGTTGCAGGGAGAAAACTGGATTTGCCAGGAGTGGAGGCTGAACTAAGCAATATTGGGACCATGGGACCATGGGACCGCCTGCCCAGGGGGAGAATGGGGAGTTGTGGAGAAGAGAGAATGACCTGATGTGGTGGGAGGGGGAAGGGACCTTGAATAAGGATATACAAGGATAGAAAATGTGACTTCTTTGTTCATTATAATAAAAAAAGAAAATATCTAATATGCACAGGGATATCTATAAATGTAAATATATAATTTAAGTGACATTTTCCATCTGGACTGGCAATGCTACCTCCTAAAGCCAAATACCATTTAACACAAACCCCTGAACCAGGCATGAGAAGACCTCTTTTGAGTTGTTTCTTACTTCTAAAACATCATAGCCTATTGCTATTGCTCTAAGTTGCCCCCCAAAGAAAGAAGGTAAGTTTCTACTTCAAAAGATACATACACTTCAGAAACAGTGCCCAGAGGCCCCTGAGTTGGTACTGAACTGAATGTTTGCTTCCTAATGACTCAATTTTATATACTAGAAACCACCACAGAAGCTTTCCAAGGGGGTAAGCAAATGGCAATTCTACCCAGCTATGGTAGCTATGAACCACAACAATGATCAACACTCCATGATGACCCTAAGGGTACAGTAGTGACATTCATACTTTGGTGAACAACAAGAAGGAAATCATGCCTGGTTCTGGAAACCTACCCAGAGCTAGTGAAGTCTTAGCTGGAGGAAAACCTACAGCCATTATTTATTAAACCAAAATAATTCTTTCCTACGCTCTAAATATTTCAAATTATACTCCCAGAGGAGTGTGATCCTCACCCTCATTAAACCAATTTCTCCTTGAAACAAATAGAGACCATTACAGAAAAGTATAACCAATTAAAAGGCAGATCTGTGAAATCAGTGCTAAAGAGAACATGGAAGACACACCCTTGCACCTAAAGCTCCCAAGTCATTGTGGAAGAGAGAGAAGAAAAATTCTAGGAGACTATGGAATAAGGAGTTTATTGTAAGATTATATCTCCTAGATATCTCAGAAACTACATCCATAGTCTCACCACTGCCTAGACAAGAACTATAGATCCCCTAATGTGGATGAGGGTGTATGTGAAAAGAGGCCAGGAACTCTTTTGGGTTAACTGCTAGGGAGATTTATAATTTTCCAAGAAGAGAAGCTCCTATAGACTTTGAAGCATTTCTCCATCTGACTTATCAGTAGCATACTTCCTTTAAGGATGTTCTGTGGAGCAGTGCTCACACTGTGACACGTTAGAAAACAGTTTCTTACTATGTTAAATTTCCATAGCATGTGCTCTCCTTTTCTTAGGAGGATGTTATCTCTGCCTAATGTAGTACACAGTGATGCGTGAGAAAATTTTCCACTTGGCTTCACTACCAGGCAAAGCAGCATGCTTTAACAGCTCTATTCTGCTTCTCCAACAGATGTTTTACTCCATCTAGAACCTCGTGCACTGGTGTATCTGGCATGTTTGACAATTGAAACGGATGTTTCTTAACTCCTCCCTAATCCATGAACAAAGAGCCACCATATTTTCTGCTTCTTCCTTTAACTTCAAAATTAATAATAATCCACTAAAACCAGCTAATTTCAATCGTGAAGACAAGTGATTTGTGAGTGTAGAGACAATAGCTTTTGCACCCAAAGAATACCTCTACAAAAACACACTGTATGCCCTGCTGTGCTAACCAATGAATACAGAACACCAAGACTTTCAGAGTTAAATGATATCAGTTTCTGTCTTATATAGATTTATGCAATTAGACAGGACACCCAATACCATAAACATGAATATGAAGAATGGCATCCAAAATTAATAGAACTCATTTAAAATTGTTACACATTAATTTTCTAATAAAATGCATACACCTAGTTTTATTATCTAGTTCTGGAATTTATCACTACATGATTTTTTTAAAGATTAGTAGAAAAATGTGAATTTAAAGTTGCTATGTGCTACTAAAATTCAAAAAACAGCATAGTTGTTAATTAATGAATAGCTATTATATAAATAAATAAGTAATTTGAAATGACATGCAGAAAATGCATTTATATGTTTGGCAATTTGAATAATCTATTCTTATCACCATGTGGTAACATGTGGAAACATGTGTGTGGATATGCACATACACACTACTTTGCATGACCCCACATATCCTCAGGATATTTATTATGCAGGTTAAACTTATTCAAATTTATTTGAATATATATAAGCTTCATGGTCTTGATTTTCTTTGTACAACTTCGCAGCTTTAACCATTGGTGGGTATTATAAAGTCTACTTTGTTCAATTGAATTAATACATTAACATCTTATTCCTCAGTACTTCGCAATGTGAACATGTTTGTAGATGGAACCTCTATCATCTAGACGGAAGTCATTAGAATGAGCCACAGTTCATGTGATTCATAGCCTTATAAAAGGGAAGTTCTGGACACAGACTAAGATTAAACCTAAAGAGAAGTCTAAGTTGCAAAGGATCATAGGAGATAATCTTTCTAAAAGCAAGGCAGATCCTGGAATAGCTCATGCATTCAGAATCTTCAGAAGAAAGCACATCCCCTAAATCTCTGATGTTGGACTGTCAGACCCCACAAGTACATTACAGCACACTGAAAGATACCCAGTTATGGCACAGTTTACTTTTTATATCTGTGCTTTTACATTCATTGAGTTTTCAACTTATGGATCAGAAATGAAACTTGGCCCAAGATGGCTATGCTTTGGTAGACCATAGATTAGATTTTTCTGTCATTATTTTTATAAATGGATTAATGATATTTTCTGTATTAAGTATTATAGATAACTGAGAGATAACTTAAAAGATGTGTATATTCAGTTTTGTATCGGGATTTTAATAATGCTGCATTCTGATGTCATTATCAGGTCCTCAGATTGAAGAATTTAAAACACTGAACTATGCCCTTCTTATCTAACTAGTCTAATAACCAGAAGCATACACACACACACACACACACACACACACACACACACACACACACCACAAACGGGCGCGCAGAGGCAGGATGTATCAACACACTTAGTTCCAGTCTTAGTAGGATTCTACATGCAGTTGTTTGTCATTTTAATGCCTTTGACATCCTTTTCCTACACTAAGGTGATTCATACACAATATCACACATTGAAATTTTTATCACAAACCTTGTTCTTCAGTTTCTTACCACATGGCTTGGTCACAATTATCAATTTGAAAATGCAAAGGAAAATGAAAGGTTGTTTCCAACATCCTCCATGAAAGAACCTATGTCATCCTTACAATCTTAGTCTTTTTATTTGATCAAATTTATTGTATTTTAAGAGAGGAATTTGTCCTTTGTGGCATAAAAAACAAATCCATTATTTTCTTCATAAGCACATCTCTAATGAGATTATCAACTCTTTTCTGATTATAAAATATGTATTTTTCTACAATCTATTAAACAATGTTTTGGCTATTCAATAAATGCATAAAATAAAATACAATGTTTATGTTACCCTTCATCACAGAAAATTTGTATTCTTAGTCATTCTTTTACTATCTATAAATATATAAAAGCTGGACATACATGAACTGTAACAAATAGGCTCCAAACAGTCACAAAGTTAGGAGAGTTATTCTTAATAGAAGAGCCACACACAGTAAGTCCCATCCTTCCCTGATCTTTTCCCTAGAAATATTTTGGGGTGATCTTTGCTTTTAACTATGGTATGAGAATCATTCCAAACAAAGTAGTTAGGATGTGTCTAGAAAAATCTATTCTGGAATAGTTATAGATAAGAATATCATGAGTAGTTACAAAGACACACTCTGATATGAATTAATCTCCAGTATAACCTTATAATTCAATTAGTATGGGCCACAAAAGTAAGTAAGACCACTATGGTGATGGAAGTCATTACCATGCACCCAAGAAATGTTGATGTGTATGGAAAGCTACCCTGGATTGTTAAGAAAAATATCCATGCACTAATTATATGAGATTGTGAAAATAGGAAACCATAATTTCACTTTCAACTTAAGGCTTTATATTTTACTCTTAATATAACCAAGACAGACAAAAATGAAGAAAGAAGAAGAAAAAGATGATGCAAGTCTTTGGCCTTTACTTTAAATGTGTTGAAATCACAGCCAAGCCAGTGTTATTTTCCTATAGAGAAACCTAGCAGTAATATCTGCCCTCCTGACTCATCTGCTCTTACTGCCCACCAACTCATGCATGCTCTAATGTAAACAATTGCTATTCCATTCTCCTCTCAGTGTTAATGATGTCACCATGATTATTAAAACAATTTCCTTACATTGTATCATTCTCTCTAGGCTTTTTGGGGGGTGAAGTGGAGGATACTTTTTGCATCTTTTATCTCTAAAATTTCATTGTTACCACTTCAGCTTTTGCTCATCTTTTAAGCCAATGGTTCTCAACCATGGCTGCCCATTGGAATCATGTGAGGAAAACTGACAACATAATGATGTTGACACTTGGATCTATCTCAGGGGGATTAAATAAGAATTCATTGAAGTGAACTCTGGCCCTTTAATTCGAAAGCTTTCTGGATATATTTACTGAAAACCATGACTTAAAAGTGATTATCTTAAATGCTCACATTTCCAATACTCTGTTATTTGAAATCTTAGACTCTCTTCACTCAAGTCCAGCCTTGTCAATTTTAATCATAAATAAAAGCTGAATCCCACTGTTTGATAAGGAAGGGGTCATTTGTGCTGAGATGGCAAACAGCTCTTTATTTTTTCATAGGTTAATCCAGACTTGAGACTTGAGTTGCATTAATATAAAGCTTCTATGTCTCCTCCCTTCATTTTTCCTTTTCTCTCTTTCTTTTTGCCTCACTTGCTTTTTCTTCCTCTTCCTTCAACCCCTTTTCTAAGCCCCTCATCTTGTTCTTAAAAGTCTTGGCTTTGCAAAGACTGTCCTTCATCAATCAATGAAGGACAAAGATACCAATGAGGTATTACAAAAGAGAAATGTGTTTTTCTATATTTTTTTTTGGTAAGCTGATGAAGTAACAGTTCCCACAGATCCAGACTGGGTGTATATATGGCCTTGCATATCCAGCACCTGATCAGCTAGTTTCTCATAGCTGTTTGCAACTAGGTGGATTCAATGTGGTACCAACAACCTTCACTTCATCACTACAAGATATTCCAACTCAACATGTCCAACAAAGAACTTGATAGCTTCTTTACATAGCCCCATTAGAATCTTGTGAATAGGATAAATATGTACCTAGTTTCTTAGTCTTAGGTTTACTTCCTGTACCTTCCTTACCTAGTAAACTTGTTCTAATTCTGAAATATTGCCCACGTAAGTCAGGACCAGAAGTATACATGGCCTCAAATACCCAGCCTCTGAGCATCAGTACTTGATACCTGATCTAAAAGGCTAACAGAAGCCAGTACAAGTGTTGTACATGGTTTGGAATGCACAGTGCTTGAGCAGTTAAACTATCTACCTAGTTTATGCTGTGGCCTGGGAGGCTACTCTACTGTCAAGCTTCTGCAAGGCACCACATTTTGAAGTGTCACTAGATCTGTTCTTAACCAGGTCAAGTAATGTACTCACTTGAAAGGGTTGATTAGGTATCACTTCAGCTTTTGTCCAAATACTATGAGGTGAATTTTTAGCAAATCCCAGAAGGAATTTTCATTTCTACTACCATAATAGCATGGCAATTTCTACACCTGAGGCCAACTAAACTTATTTACCCAAACCAGTTGGGTATTCCACGTCTGAGTGTAAGCCATCCACATGCTGGAGTCTTTCATCTTGGTCCCATGAATACTGGTTGCACCTTATATCTGCTATAACTATATCCTATGGCTCTTTGATTTCTTGCTAGTAAAGCAAGTCATTTCTTACTTTTACCTAGGTGTTAAAATAGTCTATTTTGGATCCAAAAATTAAAAATTCAAGATTTTAGGTGATAGAAGGTTTCTGTGGGAAATATAAATTTCTACTTAATAGAAGTCAATTGTAAACAACATGGACATGAAGTTATATTTATAAGTTAACTTCTTGTCCATAGATGAAACCTATTCACACCTATTCTATAATCTACCTGGTAAATTTTATATTAAAATTTTATGTGATTTTTATTCTTTCTTCGAAACAAAAATATACTTATATGACTCTTCATATGTCCTAAGATTTCTGTTCTATGGCTAGTTCTTGAAATGTAGTGCTATTCATGGCCTCAGACTCATCTCTCTAATATTTCCAGGGCACTCAACTCTTACAAAATAACAGACCCTGAGATTTCTTCTTACACACAGCTCAAGTTTCTTCCAGTTTTGTTGTTCCATGGAGAAACTGTGCAGGTCTATGCAGATGCTTAGCTCAAAGAGCACTTTGTTCGTTGCCTACATAGCCAAGTCTGTTGTGTGTTCTTAAGGTAATTTCAAGTTTATTTCTCTTATCGATTCACAATCATTTAACATCTACAAGTCTCTTAAAGGGCTCAAGAATTATGGTCACTAGATCATTATCTCATCAATTTAAATTATATATAAATATATTTATTGTGCACTTATATTTGAACATCTTTTTCTATTTTCTACCCTGTTTCATTATATCAGTATGGAGATAGAGTTTCTGCACTTAATTGAAGAGCACTTACTTTTAATAAAGTATATTAGTCAACATTACCCTCAGATGCTATTTTCACTCACATTTATACAATGGGATCTGAAACCTTTTTGATTTTACTGATGGAAACTTGAGGTCTGGCATCTGCTATACACTTACTGTCCCTCTGCCCTAGTTGTAGTGAGATCTACTTATATCACAAAGATCACAGATGTTTCTCAGACCCTTTGCTGGTCTCTATTCATTTTTCTTTACTTCTCAATGAATAAAAAGGAGAAGGTAGGCTGCTACACTGATGGTATCTAACTCTATCTCTGGCTCAGTGTAGGTAACATGAATTGTAAAGTCTTGAAAAAGTAGAGTGCATTGAAAGAACACCCCAGGGGCATGGACATCATGCAGAAGAATGATGGAAAATGAGACCATGTCTGTACTTGGACAGAACTTTGAAGTTTTGTTAAGCTTGAGATCATGAGAATTTATTACAAAAAAAAAAAAAAAAAAAAAAAAAAAAACTAGTTCTGTTTTACTGCTGTGGCTAAATAAGAATATCATAGCTATAGTGGCCATCTCCATTACTTTGTCAGTAACCCACCCAAAATAAATTGATGTTCCATGATATGTCTCATTTGTAAACAAATAATTTATTTTCAACATGTGCTAGAATCTCTCAGACTTAGAAGAATTATGAAAGTATTTTTTAAAGCTTTCTATAGGGTTTAGCTTTCCATCAATGTTTCTGTATTCTCTATAAAATAAAAGCTAGTGTCTGGAATTTATATACTTCATTTATATACACTTTATATACAACTATGGCTTTATGTTCAGCATTGAGGAAGCTGACAGCTCAGAGCTAGTTTGATTATTCCATGATCTGTGAATAGAATATATTACAAGTATTTGGCAATGGGGTCTTGCCAATGCTTAAGGAATATTGTTAAAGACATGAACATAGAATATGTATGTAAGAATCAAGGATGGTGAGATGTATAGTAAAAAGAATTCTTCTGGCTATAATATAGTTGTTATGTTCATAAACTCCATGAAACAATAGTTACCTATATAAGACTTACACAAGATTGGACCTATCAAATTTTATGGTAGATGAGAGAGGGGTTCACGAGACCTCAATCCTCCCATGATAACTATAGACAGCACTAGTTGTGGCAGAGATATCATTTCCTCATTGATAGTTATACTTTCTCCACTGAATGAATAAATTCTGTCCCACACTTAAGCATATAAAAATAGGAATAGTCTTCTTGAATAGGAGGATGTTAATGGGAAAGAGATAATGGAGAGAATAGATGATGACTAAGATCAAACATATAAATATATAACTGATCTAGCAATAACAAAAAGGGAAAATTGCAAAATAACAGAAACAAGCCTCAAAACTAGTGGCATCTGTTTTGCTATTTCCCAAGGCTACTATGAAATATTTCTTTATACTGTGAATATTAGTCTTCATGAATGGTTTATTAAAAAAAGCTAGCTGGACAGAATAAGATTAGGAGGGAAAACCAGAGTAAGTGGGACCAAGATGGGCAGAGTTGGAGGAATCACCAAACAGAGAAGAAATAAGAGATGTAAGATAAAAGATCTGTGGAAGAAAAATGCCATGTGGAAGAAATAAGAATATAAATGGTTACTTCAAAATACAAGAATTATGTAATAACAAGCCTGATCTACTGACTGAATATTTGTAATTAATATGAAGCCTCTTTGTGGTTATTGGGGAATTAGGTTGAAAGGACAGAGAAATCTGACTACAAATGTGCCTAGATGTCCTGTACCAACATCAACATAAAACCTGAGAAAGCTTTTTTTTTAATGCAAATAAGATTGCTACACATATCTTTACTTTGTGTTCAGCTTTCCCTCTGAATTTTTTTTTCCATCCCTGTATATCCTTATTCAAGGTCCCTTCCCCCTCCCACCACATCTGGTCATTTTACTTCTCCGCAACTCCCCATCCCCTCCCTGGGCAGGGAGCAGACAGTCCTATGGTCCCACTGACCCAAAAAAGCTTGGATCAGTTACCACTCCTGGCCAAATCCAGTTTTGTCCCCCCTCCCTCAAGAGTGAGTCAGGTGTTCCTATAGTTGGAGTGGGGTTCGAAGGGTCAGTCCACAACCACTGAACAGCATGGGATCAGAAAAACCTGAGAAAGCTTTAAAATGGTTCTAAATAAACAAAATTGGAGACAACTTTGACTTCCTAGTCATGTCTCTCATGCAGATGTGTCTCCCAGCAGGTACTATAGGAGGATCCAGTCACCAGCTGCCATGTATTATTGCCACGCACTAAGCTAAGGTACACCAGCAGTGGCTGACAAAGCCATTTAGGATTCGTCTCATGTGATCAAAAAACAAAACCAAACAAATTACAAAAAACAATACAAATGCTCAGTAAAGACATATTGAAATAAAAACTAACTAAATGGGTATGGATTACATTGTGCTTAAATATATACATTGGCTTGTGAGGAAAAAAGTGAAAGGATAGAGACAGTCATACATTAAAAAATAGTTTCAAAATAATAAAGTCTAATAATAAGTTTCTGGCCTGTCTGGCTCGTGATTCCAACTTATAGAGCTGCAATCCCACAGAAACACACAGATACTTATACTAATTCTATGCTGATCGGCCTATGGCTCAGTCATATTACTTGTTAACTCTTAAACTAATCCATGATTCTTATCTTGTTTAGCCATACAGCATGGTTCCTTTTCTCAGAGCAGTATAGCTGTCATCTTCATTTGCTGGCTTCTTAGCTGGTGTCTCTCTAGAGACTCTCTGGCATCTCTCTGTTCTCAGAGTTTTCTTAGTCTGGTAGCCCCACCCACACTTCCTGTCTGCCTTTGACCAATCAGTATTTTGTATTAAACCTCTGAGACATGACAATTATTTATAATGGAACAGAACACAATTCCACTATAAAAGTCCTTAAAAATAAATAAGACACATAAAGATGGAAATACCCACCAAGTAAGTATTCTGTATGATACTGTGTTTTTTTCTTACAGCTTTCGATTGCTAATGAAGGAATAACATGTGCAAAGACACATTAGATTGTGAAAACTGCTGGATTAAATTAACCTATATGTTTTTAAAATGTCATGAATTTAAAATGAAAGCTAAAAAATATGTTACTTTGGGAAGAGGTTATGCTTATACTTTTAATGGAGATGAAAGGCTATGGATTCATTCCCAGTTGATATAGATAAGGTTTGATTGGAGAAGGCTATCTGAAAATCCTGATGCTAACAACAACAAAAAAAAACTAGAAGAACTACAAGACACGTGAGTTATATTTTACCTGTTAAAACATAAAACAAAAGATATCATCTATGGCTGATTTGTATACAATGCATTGTCTATACTTGCATTAATGCAGACATGTATGTAATTGTTAAATTTATGTATTTTCAGAGCAAGTGGATCAGACATCAATAAAAACAAATGCCCTGCATGATCCAGCATTCACAACAGCTTCAAGACTGCTGACTGAGATGATTCTGCCTAACAGAATACTCCACCCAAGACTTAACAATTATCCTGATTTTCTCAAGTTTGCTCCATGATGCCAGGGCTCCTAGACAGCAGGAAGCAGTTTATATAAAACAACGTTCACATTTCCAAAAGATGAGTTATGAATGATTGTTATCACATAAAGAAAATTAGTGACAATTTTTTTTACTGGTCATAGTAAGAAGAAGAAGAGGAGGAGGAAGAAGAGGAAGAGCAGGAGGAGAAGGAAGAGGAGGAGGACAAGGAAGAAGAGGAGGGGGAGGAGGAGCTAAATGAAAGAGGTATATTTAAAGGAATCTTTCCAATGAAGGAAGGTGTACAATATAGAAATTATGAGATAAAAGGGTAGATTACTGAATCTACTTTAATCCAAAAACAACTATTACCTTCAAAATATTTTACATTGGTATACATTTTGGCTTGTTGACAGAAATTTAAAGTGAATTTTGTTATGCTGTATGTATGTTTCTCTTGTTCTTTAAGGTATTATGTTCATGCAGCTCATTTAAATTATATTTAACAAATAGAGATTAATATTTTGTCATCTATAATAGTCAAATTTGTAGTCTTTTTAAGTATGTTTTCAAGGTCATAGAAAGATATATTTAGATAGATAGATAGATGGTTTCCAAACAATTCAAAGACCTATAGAATATGGCATGTAATACATTTAATAATCCAACACTTTTCATGACAGTGAGAAATCTCTGCTCTTGGCAGCACCAATTATTTTAAAGGAAGATGACAAGCACTGAAAACACTCCATATGGACTGTGTTTTGTTTATGGTAAAAGCTAGTAATTTGGGCAAAGAAAATGCCCTTGCCTCAGTGGTTGACAGTATACTGTCCAAACTGGACCAGTAGCATGCAAAAGAATGTGACAGCCATATTTTGCCAAGACAAAGAAGAACACTCCTTCAAAATATTCTGCTTCTCAGAAAAATCTGTCAGATATACTAGGCTTATATACCAATGATTAATGCCCCAGCATTTCAGAACTTTGGGTGACTGTCCAGGTATACAGATAGATCATTAGGTAACATTTCATTTTGGGGGTGTTTGATGGATTTTTTAAAATCACATTTTAATGCATTTCACTTCTTTTATTTCCATGCTAGGGAAAAGTCTATGTGTATTTCTTTTCTTTTTTTATTATAAATAAAGAAGTCACATTTTCTATCCTTGTATATCCTTATTCAGGATCCCTTCCCCCACACCACATCAGGTCATTCTCTCTTCTCCACATCTCCCCAACCTACACCCCAGCATCGGCAGGAGGTCCCAATGTCCGAAGGTCCCAATATTGCTTAGTTCAGCCTCCACTCCTGGCAAATCCAGTTTCCTCATCCCAACATCAAGACTGAGTCAGGTGTTTCTCTAGGGGCAGTGGGATCCAAGGTATCAGTTCAAGGTGTTTCCGATCGCAAGCTGTTCAGTGGTTGTGGTTTGCAGGTTGGGCATGCTTTGCTTTTTTCTTTTCTGTTTAGACTCCACTAATGAGTGAGTACATCCCCTGTTTATCTTTCTGGGTTTGTAATACCTCGTTCAGGAGGATATTCTCCAAATCCATGCATTTGCCTGAAAATTTTAGGATATCATTTTTTCTTACTGCTGAGTAGTACTTTATTGTGTAGATGTACCACAGTTTGTTAATCCATTCTTCAGTTGAGGGGCATCTAGGTTGTTTCCAGGTTCTTCCTATTACGAATAATGCTGCTATGAACAGCATTGAGCTAATGCCTTTGGAGTGCACCTGTGCATCTTTAGGGTACTGCTGGGTCCTTGAGGAGATTGATTCCCAGTTTTCTGAAAAACTACCATACTGCATTCCAGAGTGGCTGAACAAGCTTACACACCCACCAACAATGGAGGAATGTTCCCCTTGCTCTGCAACCTCTCCAGCATAGACTGTCATCTGTGTCTTTTATCTTAGCCAATCTGACATGTTTAAGGAGCTATCTCAAAGTTATTTTGATTTGCCTTTCTCTAATGGCTAAAGATGTTGAACACTTCAAGTGCCTTTCAGCCATTCCTAATTCTTCTGCTGAGAATTCCCTTTTTAGTTCTG
Source organism: Sigmodon hispidus (assembly GCA_004025045.1). Classification (NCBI taxonomy): domain Eukaryota; kingdom Metazoa; phylum Chordata; class Mammalia; order Rodentia; family Cricetidae; genus Sigmodon; species Sigmodon hispidus. The sequence continues at coordinate 61,127 of PVIH01005359.1, forward strand.
AACTCCATTTTTTTGATTGGGTTATTCAAGGTTTTGGGCTCTAAATTCTTAAGTTCTTTTTATATCTTCGAGATCAATCCTCTGTCACTTGTAGAGTTGGTGAAGATCTTTTCCCATTCTGTAGGCTGTCGTTTTGTCCTATTGACAGTGTCCTTGGCTTTACAGAAGCTTCTCAGCTTCAGGAGATCCCATATATTGTTTGTTGATCTTATTGTCTGTGCCACTGGTATTATATTTAGGAAGTGGTTGCCTGTGCCAATTTGTAGAAGTGTATTTCCCACTTTCTCTTCTATCAAGTTCAAAGTGGCTGGGTTTATGTTGAGGTTTTGATTGACTTGGATTTGAGTTTTGTACAGGGTGACAGGCTTGGATATATTTGCATTTTTCTACACACTACCATCAAGCTATGCCAACACCATTTGTTAAATATACTATCTTTTTTTCATTGTATGTTTTGGGCCTCTTTGTCAAAGATCAGGTGTTCATAGGTTTGTGGGTTAATGACTGGATCCTCAATTCTATTCCATTGATGTACAAGTCTGTTTTTATGCCAGTACCAGGCTGTTTTTTATTACTGTAGCTCTATAGTATAACTTGAAATCAGGGATGGTTATGCCTCCTGAGGTTCTTTTGTTGAGCAAAATTGTTTTGGCAATCCTGGCTTTCCTGTTATTCCAAATGAAATTGAGTATTATTCTTTCAAGATTAAGAAATATTGTGTTGGAATTTTGATGGGAAGTGCATTGAATCTGTAGATTGCTTTTGGTAGAATTGCCATTTTTACTATGTTGATTCTACCTATCCAGGAACATGGGAGAGCTTTCCATTTTCTGATATCCTCTTCAATTTCTTTCGTCAGTGATTTAAGGTCTTTGTCAAAGAGATCTGTTACTTCTTTGGTTATAGTTACTCCAAGGTATTTAATGCTATTTGCAGCTACTATAAAGTGTGATGTTTCCTTTATTTCTTTTTCAGAACTTTTATCTTTAGTGTATAGAAGGGCTACTGATTTCTTTGAGTTATTCTTGTATCCTGCTACATTGTTGAAGATGTTTATCAGCCATAGAAGTTCCTTGGAAGAATTTTGTGCTTCACTTATATATACAATCATATCATATGCAAATAGAGATAGCTTCACTTCTTCTTTTCCAATTTGTATTCCCTTAATCTCCTTTCGTTCTCTTATTGCTTTAGCTAAAACTTGAGAACTATATTGAATAGATAAGGGGAAAGAGAATAACCTTGTCTACTTCCTGATTTTAGTGGGATTCCTTTGAGTTTTTATCCTTTATGTTTGATGCTGGCTATCGGCTTCTTGTAAATCACCTTTATTTTATTTAGGTATTCTCCCTGTATTCCTGATCTCTCCAGGGCTTTAATCATAAAGGAGTGTTGGATTTTGTCAAAGGCTTTTTCTGCATCTATGGATATAATCATGTGGTTTTGTTCCTTTAATTTGTTTATATGATCATGACATTTACAGTTTTTCACATATTGAACTATCCCTGCATTTCTGGGATGAAGCCTACTTGGTCATGGTGGATGATAGTTTTTATATATTGTTGTATACGGTTTGCCAAAATTTTGTTGAGAATTTTAGCATGAATATTCATGAGGGAAATTGGTTGGTAATTCTCCTTCTTTGTTGTGCCTTTGAATGGCTTTGGTATTAGGGTAATTTTGGCCTCATAAAAAGAATTTGGAAATATTCCTTCAGTTTATACTGTGTGAAATAGTTTGAGGAGTAACGGTAGCAATTCTTCTTTGAATGTCTGGTAGAATTCGGCACTGAAACTGTCTGGACCTGGGATTTTATTTTTGGGGAGACTTTTAATGACAATTTCAATTTCCTTAAGGGTTATAGGCCCGTTTAGGTAATTAATATGTTCTTCATTTAATTTTGGTAAATGGTACATGTCCAGAAAGATATCCATTTCTTCTAGGTTTTCCATTTTTGTGGAATATAAATTTTCAAAGTATGGCCTGATAATTCTATGGATTTCCTGGGTGTCTGTTGTTTTGTTCCCTTTTCATTTCTGATTTTGTTGATTTGGATACTCTCTCTCTCTGCTTTTTGATTAGTTTGGATAAGGGCTTATTATCTATCTTGTTGACTTTATCAAAGAACCAACTCTTTGATTCATTGATTCTTTGTATTGTTCTTTTTGTTTCAATTGCATTGATTTCAGCTCTATGTTTGATTACTTCCTACCATCTACTCCTTCTAGGTGAGTTCGCTTCTAATTGTTCTAAGGCTTTCAGCTGAGCTGTTAGTTCTCTAGTGTGGGATTTCTCTAGGTTTTTCATATAGGCATCTATTGCTATGAATTTTCCTTTTAAGACTGCTTTTATTGTGTCTCACAAGTTTGGGTATGTTGTGAATTCATTTTCATTAAATTCTAGGAAGACTTTGATTTCTTTCTTAATTTCTTCCATGACCCAGAGGTGGTTCAGCTGAGTGATGTTTAATTTCCATGAGTGTGTAGGCTTTCTTTGATTTTTGATGTTGTTGAACTCTTACTTAATCCCTGGTTGTCTGACATGATACAAGGGATTAATTCCATTTTTTTAATCTGTTGATATTTGCCTTATGACCAATTATGTGGTCAATTTTAGAGAAAGTTCCATGAGGAGTTGAGAAATATGTATATTCCTTTGCATTTGGCTGGAAGCTTCAGTAAATATCTGTTAAATCCATTTGCATCATAACCTCTGTCTGACTCCTTAATTCTCTGTTGAGTCACTGTCCTGTTGATCTATCTAGGGGTGAAAGTGGGGTATTGAAGTCTCCCACAAATAGGGTGTAAGAACTGATGTGGGATTTGAGCTTTAGCAGTGTTTCTTTTACATAGGTGGGTGCCCTTATATTAGGGGCATAAATATTCAGGATTGAAACCTCTTCTTGACCAATTTTTCTTGTGATGAATAAGTAATGACCAACTTAGTCCCTTTTAATTGCTTTTAGCTTAAAGTCTACTTTGTTAGATATTAGGATGGCAACCCCAGGTTATTTCTTAGGACCATTTGATTGGAAAATCTTTTCCCAACCCTTTATTCTGAGCCTGTGTCTGTCTTTGAGGTTGAGATGTGTTTCTTGTAGGCAACAGAAGATTGGCTTCTGTTGTTGTATCCATCTTGTTAGTTTGTGTCTTTTTATAGGTGAGTTGAGTCCATTGATATTAAGGCATGTAAGTGACCTCTGATTGATATTTTCTGATATTTTGGTGGTAATTTGTTTGTATTTCCTTTCAATGGGTTATTCTTCTGTGGGATTATTGATTGTTTGTGGTTTCATGAGTGTATCTGGGATCCTTAGGTTGGAGTTTTCCCTCTAAAGCTCTCTGGATGGACAGATTGGTAGATAGGTATTGTTTCAGTCTGACTTTGTCATGAAATATCTTGTTTACTCCATCTATGGTGATTGATAATTTTGCATTGTATAGTATTCTAGTTTGGCATCCATGCTCTTTTAGTGTCTGTATAACTTCTGACCAAGCCCTTCTAGCTTTCATTGTTTCCCTTGAATAGTCAGGCGTTATACTGATGGGTCTGCCTTTATATGTGAGTTGGCCCTTTTCTTTTGCAGCTCTTAAAATTTTTTCTTTGTTCTATATGTTTTGTGGCTTGATTATAATGTGGCGCTGACTTGTTTGGGGGGTCTTATCTATTTGATGTTCTGTAAGCTTT